>CM076574.1:1346945112-1347053336 GCA_034641835.2 Pinus albicaulis | reverse complement strand
GTGTCTCTGTTAGCGCTCAAATCTACCTTAGGCTGAAATAAGGTAAAACTCAAGGCTACATCAAACCATGCTCAGCCTCGTAGCTAGCCCTACGAGGGCAGGAGAGGGCTCTCTCCGTCAATCTCGATAAAATGAACAATAGGGTGCGAGATGACTTATAATAGGAGCTGATTTTAGGCTAGTAAAGAGATAGGTATGTTTGATTTTGATTTTTTGGGTTTTCGCTGGAGAAATGGGAAAAACAAATTTTGGGTCCAGGGATAAGGTCAGACCTTTGCAGAATTCGAGTTGGGGCGAGGTAGGTGAATGTATTGATGCTTTTGATTGGATATACGGACATATTAGACTGACGAGGAGCTGAAGAGGGCAAAGAAGAACTTGGATCCTCTCCAAACAGCGTAGAAAGACACCACTAAACAAATTTAAAGGGCATATAGAGTAATCGGAAACAATGGATTCAACCCCCTATTTACTCATCCATTTAGTTTTCGAAGAATAAGAAGGGAATGGCATACATTAAACATGAAGAACTTACAGTAAACAGAGAGAAAACACCATCAAGAACAAAACACCACAAGGATCCCAACAAGTGCCGCAAAAACTCTGATCTTTCCTTAGCCAAAATATGAAAAAATATGTACAATGGTGCCAAAAGTCTCCCAAGAGTCCAACCTCTCCAACCTCTGAAAATGATTGAGAAATTACAATATATAGATCACTCTAACCCCTTTCCATGCCTCTAGGGGTCGAATTCCTCCTTCAGGGTTCCTCCTTCTAGGGAGAAGTCAAGAAGTTCCAAACAAGGAGCTTAGAATATAAGCTAAAACAAACAGTCCCGTTTCTAAAGGAAGGAAACCGATTCTTTCACTTGATTTTTACTTTTTTAGAGTGAATCATCTAGAAATAGGTAAAAAGTAATTCCAAGTTGAAAGACTCCAACAGGAAAGACTCCAACCATAAAATTACATCAAGATAACCCAAAAATTACACCCATTAAGAAAAACTGGTCCAATCAAGCCGAAATTTGAGTTTGAAGATGAAAAAATGGACCAAAATCTCTAGTGCGTAGCACGCCGAGCTTATATGCATAGTGCGCCACCGATTTTGGGGCACTTCCCGGCATCAAAATCAAGCTCATGATAGCTTTTTGGAAAGCCCTGGATGTCTTCTATCCAGCCCAGGTGGAATTTCCCAATTTGGAGCTCATTTCCCCCTCCAAAACTTCATCCTCCCACAAGTACTTCCTGCTGCTGAAAAAGGTGGCAGAATGGTGATTTTCATGGTGTTTTGGCCCCTTTGATCATCCAGAATTTGGTGAAATGATTTGGTCTTACTGGAGCATCCATAAATTTCCATGAAAAATCCAAAAACATGATTTTTTCCTCCAGCAAGTGTCCCAATCATAAGCGAGCGCGTCGACGCGCTACTCGTTGGGCTGAAAAATCTGTTTTGAGACCAAATTTTTTCAAAATGACAAAAAATTCTCCAAATTTGCTCAAATTCGGAGCAAAGACCCTCCATCATGTATCATGCCCAGCCAATGAAGCCTCAGCCAAAATCTGAAGTGAATCAGGCCTCTTTCGCCGTTTCAGTATCCTCCTCTGGGCTCTACGCGTAGCACGTCAGTCCAACACACGATTTGGCTTCAAAAGTCAATTTTTTCTACTCTTTGATGTCTTGGCCTCTTGTCAATGTTCAAATGGAAAACCATGGTAAATTTGATTTTGAAGAGAAATGGGAAATTTTTTGAGTTCTAGCCCAATGAGTAGCCACACTTTTATATGTGTAGCGCGCTACATAGTGCATTTTACAGGAGGCTTTTGGAGGCCTTCCCGGTGTCCAAATTGAGCGTGTGATAGCTCATTGGAAATCTATTGGAGTCTACTTTCCAACCCAAGTGGAATTTTTCAATTTGGAGTTCATTTACCCTGTCAAAAATCAAATCTCCCAACACTACTACGAGCAGGTGCATCAATTCTCCTGAGGCAACCGTATTCTTGACATTTCTCCAAAACCATTATACCTGTGTAAAAAGTGAAGGAGGTTTTTCTTCCTTATCATGTTTTGAACAAAAACCTCTCTCAGTCTTCCAAAATGCATCTTTTATTGCTCTGAAACATCATTTGAGTGAAACCTATCCCGATGTGTGAAACAAGGGATTTTGTTGAAATGAAGCGAAATGAAGGGGATAAGGGGCTTCTAAATTCTTGGGGAAATTTTGGGAAGTAGAGAGGGATGTTAGGAAGTAGGGGAAAGTGTAATCTCAGAGATTGAGTGAGGGGAAGGGGTCCAAAAGGGCAAAACACAGGCCTAGCCTAGAAAATTGCCAAGTTGTGGCAAGAAACTAGGGTTTGTGGAAAAATAAGGAATTTGGGGGATCTCAGTGATGGGAAGTGTTTAATAAGGTATATTAAGGATAGGGGAAGGTGTGTGAACATCAGGATACAAGTTTTTTCAATGATTTGACCATCCAAGAGAAATTACCTCCAAAACCCTAGGAGAGGGAAATGGACCTTACCTAGGCACAACTGAAGCATGAACAAGCTGTAAAATGACTCAATGGAACTTGACATGATGATGAAAACCCTCTGAATGATGGTACACTCAGCTGAATGGTGACATGGACCGACATTTGGACAACTTTGAAAAGAGTGAAAACAAACCCTAGACCTAATGCCTAGTGAGCAAATTTTGCTTGAAGACTCTTTGAAATGACAAAATTTGACCTTGACACCTTAAAATCACTTTGTAAGAGCATGTTTGATCACTGAAGGAAGGCTGCAAAGGCTGAATCTAACATTGGCTCCAATGGGGATGGTAGCTCCTTGGAGGTGCCAAGAACGGCAGATCTTTGGGAGAGCAGACCAGTGCCTTCATCCATTGGGCGATGGAATCATTATTTGAACGGATAACCCAAAACCTTTGACACATTTATTGAATGAAAACTTGACTGAAAACTGACTCAACAGACCAAACACAAATGACTCATGACTGAATTAAAACAAAAATTTACCAAGCTTTTGAAAAAAGGCAGTAGTCCATCAAGATTTGGAATCATGATGACAACCACCTGCATACCAATGAAATATGTACAATCATGTATAATTGGCTTTCCAATGTAACCAGTGAAGCAGATGCCCTCTTGACTGATTCTCCCGATCAGATCTCCTGGTCAATAGCAAATACTGGTAACTGGGCATCCAAAAACATAATTGACCATGATCTCCTTCATCACTGAATACTGCAATACTCACCTTTACTGCTGACTGTAACAATTTTTCCAATGGATCATGAAAAACATGAAGATTTACCTCCTGTTGAAAGAACAAGGTGTCTTTTGCTTCTAATTCTGATCTTCCTTCATCATGTACTTCAGTAACAATATGTTCCTGGGCTTCAAAAAACTCTGAACAGGTAGATGAGCAGATCTCCTCTTGTAAAAACATTTCAACACATGAAACATATGAAGAAGAATCTGAATGAAAATCCTGAATGTTCTGATCTTCTACAGTCTGAATGTATTGTAGGTCATCTTCATATGATATGACAGCCAGATTATCATGTTCCTCATTACATTCATCAATTATGAGAAAAGCAACTTCAGATGATTCTTGAAACCCAAACATGACCTTTCTATCATCTACCATAAGTTCATCCAAAGGAACTGTTTCACTTACTTGAATGAAGATCTCATCTTGTTTTGCATAAACTGACTGAATTACCTCATCATGAAGGCTGTGTTCTGATGACATGAGAACATTTGGATCAAAAACTCTGTCTATGATCTCAACAGCAAAATTCTCCTTTTCAGGATTCGATACAAGGTATGCTTGGTCATTACAATCTGAATCTGGATCTGATATGACTGAGTGGACATTATCACAATCTGCTTTTGAAACTTGACTTTCCTGCATGTTGTCTTCTTCTATTGACAGATCTGAAACAAGATCTTCTCTTTCATCACTTTCAGCCATATAGACATCTTCAACCTGCTGATCTATAAAGCTGCTTACAGGACTGTCATCCTTTTCAGAAAAGGAAGAAGGTCCACCATCACCTTCTTGACCATGTGCACACTGCAGATCTGCGTTAACTTGAGCTGGAACATGACCTTTCAATAGCTGATCTATCTCATCTTCAGACATAGGAGATAATACCTTTTGTTTTCTTTTGCTCAAACAGTGATTGTCTTCATTGATTTCAAGTGAAGGAGTATATAGATTTTCTTCATACTGCTGATCCATTTCATATAATTCATGTTGACTGTCAAAATGCAAAATTCCTTCATCTTCCACCACACTAAAATCTTGATCCTGCTGCAAATTTTCATGATCGTCTTTATGCTGCTGAAATGGATTTTCATACAGGGCTTCCATGATCTCATCATCCATGAAATTATCATCTTCATAATATTTCTCAAGGCTTTTAATAAAAGTAGAAGCATGTTTGCAACAGTCATGAACTAAATTTAATGATGGATAAGATGCTTGATATCTTTCAATGAACAGGGCATGAAAATCCTTTAAACAGTAAATACAGGCCAGCGGAAAATTTTCATACCAAGACTGAGCTTCACCTTCCAGAGTGGCCAGGAATATCTTCATCAAGCAATCTTCAGGAAAATCCACCTTCAACTTGCGAATATGCATGTGAAATCTAACCAGATGTAAAGCAGCATATTTCTTACCATCATCGTTAAACGTAGGCAGATTCCTTGACCAATCTACCTTGGGCATCTTATTCGGAAAACCTGGAATGTGATCTCGGCTCATGGGAGCATATCTTCTCGTGATTCGGTCCATCTTGAAAATCTCACAGCTACTGATCTCCCTACAGTGAAGTCACCATGAAGCATCGATTTCTGGATTGTTCAGTGAATGAAGTCACCAGGTGAATGATTTCAGCCTTGCGGTGTCTGACTGCTGTCCACCATCAACAATCAGATCTGAACTTGATACACGTACTGGGGCAAGACAATCTACAAGTCAAGTGTCACATTCACAAGCTAGACCGGAGATGGACTGAAGCAGCGTTTATCTACTATGCACTCGCAGAGCAAGAGCAGTTCGAAGGCTACCTGGCGTGTCTTCAGGCTCCGTCTGTAGCTAATGAAACAAATGACATCAACAAGCAAACCAATTCTTCCCCAGTATGGTCGCCACTATGTTAGCGCTCAAATCTACCTTAGGCTGAAATAAGGTAAAACTCAAGGCTACATCAAACCACGCTCAACCTCGTAGCTAGCCCTACGAGGACAGGAGAGGGCTCTCTCCGGGTCTATCTCGGAAAAAGGTCTTCAAAGGGGCTGAGATGACTTATAATGAATACTGATTTTAGGCTAGTAAAGAGATAGGAAAGTTTGATTTTGATTTTTGGGTTTTTGTTGAAAAAATGGGAAAAACAATTTTGGGTCCGGGGATAAGGCCAGATCTTTGCAGAATTCGAGTTGGGGCGAGGTAGGCAGTAGTCTTGATGCTTTTGATCGGGTATATGGATGGATCAGAAGGACAAGGAGCTGAAGAGGGCAAGGGAGAACATGGATCCTCTCCAAACAGGCGAAAACATGTAAAACTAAACAAATTTAAAGGCAGAGCACTGGAAACAATGGATTCAACCTCATTTACTCATTCATTTAGTTTCAGAAGCATAAGAAGGGAATGGCATACATTAAAAATTAAAGAACTTACAATAAACTGAGAGAAAACACCATCAAGAACTGAAAGCCACAAGAATCCCAACAGGTGCTGCAAAACCTCTGATCTTTCCTTAGCCAAAATATGAAAAATATGTACAATAGTGTGCCAAAATCTTCCCAAGAGTCCAACCTCTCCAACCTCTGAAAATTATTGAGAAATTACATCATATATACCATCCTAACCCCTTCCCATGCCTCTAGGGGTCGAATTCCTCCTTCTAGGAGCAGTTCCAACTAATTCTAAACAAGGAGCTAGAATCTAGGCATCCAAACAACTTGCCTCTAAAAGGAAGGAAACTGATTCTTACATTTGATTTTTACTTTTTTAGGAGTGAATCATCTAGAATAGGTAAAAGTGAGTCCAAGTTACATGCCAACCATAAAATTACATCAAGATAACTCAAAAATTACACCCACAAGCAAAACTGGTCCAACTGGCCGAAATCCTGAGCTGGAAGATGAAAAATGGACCAAAAATCTCTATGCGTAGCGCGTCCGAGCTCTATGCGTAGCGCGCCTTTCAGCCTGCTTTTGGGGCACTTTCCAGAGTCGAAATTGATCTCATGATAGCTCGTGGGAAAGCCCTGGATGTTGGCTATCCACCCCAAGTGGAAGTTTTCAATTTGGAGCTCATTTTCCCCTCCAAAACTTCATTCTCCCAGAAGTACTTCCTGCTGGTGCAAAAGGTGGCAGAAAGGTGATTTTCATGGTGTTTTTTGCCCTTTTGATCATCCAGAACTTGATGAAATGCTTTGGTCCAACTGGAGCATGCATAAATTACCATGAAAAATCCAAAAATATAAATTTTTCCTCCAGCAAGTGTCCCAATCATAAGCGAGCGCGTCGACGCGCTACGCGTTGGGCTGAAAAATCTGTTTTGAGACCAAAATTTTTCAAAATGACAAAAATTTCTCCAAATTTGCTCAAATTTGGAGCGAAGACCCTCCATCATGTATCATGCCCAACCAACGAAGCCTCGGCCAAAATCTGAAGTGGATCAGGCCTCTTTCGCCGTTTCAGTATCCTCCTCTGGGCTCTATGCGTAGCGCGTCAGTCCAACACACGATTTGGCTTCACAACTCATTTTTTTCACTTCCTTGATGTGTCTTGGCCTTTGCTGATGTTCAAACATGGAAAAAAACCAAGCAAATTTGATGTTGGAGAGAAATGGCAAAATTTTTTGTGTTCTGGCCCAATGAGTAGCGCGCACTTTTATATGCGTAGCGCGCTACATAGTTCATTTTGCAGGAGGCTTTTGGAGGCCTTCCCGGTGTCCAAATTGAGCGTGTGATATCTCGTTGGAAATTTATTGGAGTCTACTTGCCAACCCAAGTGGAATTCTGCAATTTGGAGTTTATTTACCCTGTCAAAAACCAAATCTCTCAACACTACTTCCTGCAGGTGCATCAATTCTCCTGAGGCAACGGTATTCTTGACATTTCTCCAAAACCATTATACCTGTTTAAAAAGTGAAGGAGGTTTTTCTTCCTTGGCATGTTTTGTACAAAAACCTCGCTCAGTTTTCCAAAATGCATCTTTTATTTCTCAGAAAATTGATTTGAGTGAAACCTATCCCGATGGGTGGAACAAGGGATTTTGTCGAAATGAAGCGAAATGAAGGGGATAAGGGGCTTCTAAATTCTTGGGGAAATTTTTTGAAGTAGGGATGGATGTTAGGAAGCATGGGAAAGTGGAATCTTAGAGATTGAGTGAGGGGAAGGGGTCCAAAAGGGCAAAACACAGGCCTAGCCTAGAAAATTGCCAAGTTGTGGCAAGAAACTAGGGTTTGTGAAAAAATGAGGAATTTGGGGGATCTCAGTGATGGGAAGTGTTTAATAAGGTATATTAAGGATAGGGGAAGGTGTGTGAACATCAGGATACAAGTTTTTCTAATGATTTGACCATCCAAGAGAAATTACCTCCAAAACCCTAGGAGAGGGAAATGGACCTTACCTAGGCACAACTGAAGCATGAACAAGGTGTAAAATGACTCAACGGAACTTGACATGATGATGAAAACCCTCTGAACG
The DNA here is from genome assembly GCA_034641835.2 of Pinus albicaulis. Classification (NCBI taxonomy): domain Eukaryota; kingdom Viridiplantae; phylum Streptophyta; class Pinopsida; order Pinales; family Pinaceae; genus Pinus; species Pinus albicaulis. Next base: position 1,347,045,611 of record CM076574.1, on the reverse strand, counting down.
ATGGTACACTCAGCTGAATGATGACATGGACCGACATTTGGACAACTTTGAAAAGAGTGAAAACAAACCCTAGACCTAATGCCTAGTGACCAAATTTTGCTTGAAGACTCATTGAAATGACAAAATTTGACCTTGACACCTTAAAATAACTTTGTAAGAGCATGTTTGATCACTGAAGGAAAGCTGAAAAGGCTGACTCTAACACAAAATCTCCTAGAATGACCTAATTATGGACTGGTTTAATAGAGCGAATTTGTATGACTTGCCACGTGTCAATATTTTCTCCTTCGGCTCATAAATTGATTGAAACTAAATTATGTGTACTTCTGGCCACTTTTTATAGAATTCAAATATGATGCTCAAAGAGAGATTTATGAAAATTTTCCCACGATCACCTCTTTGAAATGAAATTTGGGAGCCTAAAGAAAACATAACTTCCAGAGACCATATCTCCGAAATTATTGCGAACCAAGCTCTGAAAGTTTGCGATGATCTTCCTCTAGATTTTGGCTTCATGCCCTAAATATTTCAGCTTCTAAACCTTCGTAGAAAAAAAATTATAGTGAAAATTCCACGATGACCTATTTGGAGCAGCGAAACCCTAGAATCCAAAGCTCTGATACCAAATGTTGTGAAACTAGCTCCAAAAATAGAAGAAAATGGAGATCAACGCCTTAGAAATCAGCCACTTCGAGGGGGAAACCTCCAATACATTACATAAATGGATAATTATTGGATGATACAAATGAAAAAACCTCCTTTCTATATATAGGAGTCCATGGGGCCACAATGTAATCCTAGTAATCCTAGCTGACCTAACAATAATAATTTAAGGGCACAATAATAACAATATGGGGGTTACAGGGGTACAAAAATAACAATAAGGGGGTTACACTAACAACAATAAGGGACTATACTAGTAATATAGGGACCTAAAAAACTGCCAGGAACGTAGCGCCCTTCTCCAGGAGTGTAGCGCCAGTTCTAGGAGTGCAACACCTAACCTCTAGGAGCACAACGCCACCCAAATTTTGAATTTTGACCCTGCAAACTGATTTTTTGAGTTGAGGGAGTGTGAGATTGATGGTTGGGACAAAAAATGAGTGCTTTATTTGTCTTTTGATGGGATTTATACTTGATGATTTGAATGAATTTTCCTTTGGGACCCACTTTTCATATTCTCATTCACTTTAAACTTTGAAATCTTTACCTTTCACTTTTGTTTTCGGTATTTGGAGATTGATCATTTGATGGACAGATAACACTTTATAATTTGAAGCTTATAAAATTTCCTGACACACGAAATCTTTGAGTTGACAACTATCTTGGAACCATGAACTTATTACATATTGAGAAAACATAAAATTACATGATGAAATTAAAATTACAGAATGGAATAACAACTAAATATTACATTTCAAATTTACATGGTAAAGTGAATTTATTGGTCACCTTTTTACTTGATGGTCTTTTATGCAATTAAAATGATGTTTTAATGGACCTTGAAAACCCTAAGACCTAATGGAAACCCTAACTGAATGAAATTCATGGTGAAATGACTAAAAAGTTGATTAAAAATCATGAATGATGGACACTCATGATAGTGATGAAATGAGCTAGCAAGTGATGAATTTTTTTTAAAAAGAGTGAAACTTGATTTAAATATGTACCAAGTGACCAAATTATTGCATGACCTAGTGCAATGAAATTTTTTTTAGAATGGGACCCCTAACATGACATGAAAGAGTTAATTTTGTCACTGGTGGAAGGATGCAAATACTGACACTAATATAACCTATTATCTCTTATTCCACAACCTTCCAAGGTTATTACTTGATATATTCAAAAATATATAATTCAGTCTCATCAAATATACAAATATTTCCCTCTTTTAGGTATGCCTCACAAAGAAATCGGAGGAACCTAACATGAGGAATTTCTTAAAATAATAAAAATTTAAGGAAACCTTAGTATCTCTTTTCTCTCTAGAATATTATAATATTAAAAATGACCAAAAAATTTACCAGAGGAGATAAAGGAAATATTAATGAAGTTTCACATCAACAAAGGGTTCCATCACAAGAAAAAAGTGATAAAACTATTGTGTGTCTTGAACCGGTTTTGCAATGCAATGAATGCATTCAGAAAATTCTACCATTTATTCATCCTATTGCAGAGAGGCCTCCTACTGAAGATTGTAATTAGATAGGGGATTGAAACTATTTACAAAGGAAATTATGAGAATGAGTATTAATGCATTCAAAATGCATGCATTTTTTCTAGAAATAAGCATTAGTGTGGCCGTTGCCATCCGGGCTCCAGTAGTATTTCTATATTTCATGGACATACAAATTTAGTAGGCCATCTACTCCACTATTTTTGGAGGTATCCATGGTGCATTTTAGCAACTTCATGAAACAAAAACACCGAGGGAGGTCGAAGTCATTATTTCAACCTTTTCTTGTATGTGCATTTACTACTACCTATAGGAAAACAAGAAGAACCAGATTAGATGGTTCGAAATGTTGACCAAATTTAATGATGTGATTAATATGAAAGACAACTTCATTAAGAAAATTTATTTTTGATATCATTAATCAATTGGAGATAGAAAAATTGATGAAATTTTTGTTTTGGAGCTTACAATATTTTTTGTCGAAAATTGATAAGGATATTGCTTCTCCAAAAATAGTCATTTTCGTCTCTAACATATGTTAGGGGTGGTTACTCAATATATAAGAAAATATGGCTTCAATATTTTATATCCAAGTCATGGTTTAGGAACATTTTAAAACTATGTTGCAAAATTGATGTGAAAAAGGAGATGAATGAGTCTTTTTCAAAATGGTAGAGCCTTTAATAGTAGGCATCCCACCCAATTATTCGATAGCATCGCAAGTATACCGTATTTTCTTGCAATTAATTTGTTTCATAGCCGTTGACTCCAAAATAAAGAAATCAATGACTTATCACAAACTCACAATGCAAATAATGACTCAATCATAAGAAGGGGAGCCATGTCTCTAAGTCATACTCTTGCAGAGCTATGACCCAATTTGCCCTTTTTTAACCAAGCTCTTTGTGAACTAGTAATTGTCTTACTGTTGGGTATGGCATGATCACCATTGTATGGGATTTAAGTAGAAAGGGTATGGAATGTTTGATATAATTAAATAATAGAGAAACGTATTTTTCAACTTCTAAATATTTCAGTTCCTCCCCCTGTAATGTTGATCTATTGAATGTGATAGGGGCTTTTGCTCCTTCATCATTCATTGTTGCTAACACGACTGCATATGAATGATCAGAAGAAAAAGTATATAGAATAAATTCTTTTGAGTAATATAGTAAATAAAGAGAAGGGCCTTGAGCTATAACTTGCTTGATTGAGTTAAAATCATTTCTTTCAATTGTACCCCACTTGTAAGTTGCATTTTTCCTAATCATATTATGTAATGGAATGAAAATTTGAGAGAAATCTAGGAAAAAATTATTTACATAATTAATTTGTCCTAAAATGGATTGCATTGATTTACTGCTATGAGGTAAGGCAATTTAATAAATGGATTTAATTCTATCAAGATCAATTGTGATACCTTCTTTGGAAACCATGAATCCTAATAGCTTACCCCAGTCAAAGCAACTAATGATTTCTTAGGGTTGAGATAAATAATATATTTTATGCACCTTTCAAATATTTTTTTAAGGTCATGTAAGTGATTACCTTATTTTTTTATAATAAAAAGTAATATCATCAAGGTAGATAACCATTTATTTATTGATAAGACCTCTAAATGCTATATACATGGCTCTTTCAAAAGTGGCTCCTATATTAATTAAATCAAATGGAATCTTATGATAGTCATATGTACTCCATTTGGTTTTGAATGTAGTCTTCAACTTGTAAACAGGGTGTACCAAAATCTTATTGTAACCTGAAAAGCCATCTAGGAAATACATCAATTCTAAGCCTACTACTGATTGTAAAATTTGATCTATTGAAGGCAATGGGAAATTTTATTTCTCAGATGCTTTGTTCAAATTCCTAATATATATACAAATCTCGATATCACCATTTTTTTTCCTAACTGGGACAAGATTAGATACCCATTTTTAATGTCTAATAGGAAAAATGATTTTGGACTTGAGTATTTAGTTCAAATTTAATTTGGGACTCAAGGTTTTGATGAATTTCCCTAAGTTTCTGTTGGACAGGCTTGACATCAAGAAACATGGGAATCTTATATTGAATTATTGAAGTATCATATATTTTTAGGTCATCATAGCTCCAGGTAAAAACATATTTATATCTTCTGATGATCTGAATATGTAAACTTGAAGGTTTATGGTGAAAATTGCAAGCGAAATGTTTATGTTTTTTCGGAAGTTATGTCAACTACATTAGCACTTAAAAATTATTGTAAACTCATTTTTTCAGAAAATAATGAAGACATTAGTTCCATAACAACATACAAAAGAAAAAAAATCATGAAGGATTTCACCCCTCCTGGGCTACATCTCCTGGTCCATGTTAGGTCCCTATATTAATAGTTTAGTCCCTTATTGTTATTAGTATAGCCCCCTTATTGTTATTGTTGTACCCATGTAACCCCAATATTGTTATTATTGTGCCCTTAAATTATTATTGTTAGGTCGGCTAGGATTATATTGTGGCCCCATGGACTCCTATATATAGAAGGAGGTTTTGGTCATTTATAGCTTCCAAGAATTGTTCATTTATGTAATTTATTGGAGGTTGCCCCTCGAAGTGGCTGATTTATAAGGCGTTGATCTCTCTTTTCTTCTATTTTTGGAGCTGGTTTCACAATATTTGGTATCAGAGCTTTGTGTTATAGGGTTTCGCTGCTCCAAACATGTCATCATGGAATTTTTGATATAAATTTTTTTATACGAAGTTTCAGAAGTTGAAATTTTTAGAGCGAGATTCCGAGATCCTGAGGAAAATTGTCGCAAAATTCTAGAGATTGGTTCGCAATATTTTCAGAGATATGTGTAATATCCAAAAATGGGAATAACAACAATATTAAACAATACTGCTCAAAAAATAACGTAGTTCAGCAAAGTAAGAGTAGGAGGCCAATATGGAGGCTCAAAAATTACATATACATCAGAAAATCAAATTTAAAATAAGGCCCATACAATGTATAATAGTAAATAGAAGACTTATACAAAAGAAATCTGTCATAAAGAGGTGCTGCAATCACATATATTCACTGCAAAGGCTTGACAAAATTATTTTATTGAGCATACAACAACTGAAGATTAAAACTTAGATCTAGAGCTAAATAATGCATTAAAATTCAGATTTGTGACAGATCCATACACTATAGAGTCTCTTCTTTACATACCCCTTGGGGTTTTCAGCAAAACATGAAGCACATGGAGTAGATTTGAGATCTTATGCAGCAGATCTGCAAAATGAATCAGAATTTCTAAAGAAAATACAGGAGTATTCATATCAAATCTGAATATGACATGGAATAGATGAGAAATCCATGGATCACCACAGTGAAGGGTGGATTCCCAACACTAGAGATCACTCCTCCAAAATTATGCCAAAAGACCCTGCAACTTAACACTTGCAAATAATGTAGTTCTGGAAGATGGACTGCGTTGTAGACTTGAAGAATAGTCTGGCCTAATGCCAAGGTATGGATCTGAAGCTCCAATGATCTAATACACTCTTTTCAAGGGGATAGAAGACTTTCCCACTGAAAAGAGGCACTAGATTGGCCTAGATCTAAATAGATCTAGCCTCCACTTGCTGCAGCTTACAAGGACAACCAAACCCTCAATAGGATCTATGTTGTAGTTGGAAGATAAATCTTAGCGAAATGCCTGATAGTGGACAAGATCAACAAGACTCTTCCAAGAGGCCTCTTAAGGAAAGAGGTGGGATTCTCGATCAGGAACACCTAGTGCTAAACAACACTTTTCTCAGCTAAACAACAAGAGAATGATATATTTCTAAACAAAAAATATATTCATAAATATAACATGTTCAACAACCTTCTTATGTTGTCCTCCTCTTCCTTTTATGAGATAAAAGTCTTGCAAAACCCTAAACCATCTCAATTATTTAGCTCCTTTCACATGTGCCACCTCCAACTAAGACTGCGTTGTGCATCAAGGTGTTTCATTGCATCTAGACAGGTTTGTTGATTTGATCTTTTTGACCCAGTCAAATTTCTCAATCCCTTTCACACATAATGGTGTTTTATTAAGGTAGCCCAGATTTAGCCTTGTTTACATGGGGCATTGATTTATTCACTGATTTTAGGAGTTTTTCTTGTCATACTTTACACATTTATTCATGCAACAGGAAAATGAAACAAAATTTTATATTCCCATTAGTTTGGGCTAATTGGGAATATTACAATCCTCCCCTCCAAAATGTTGCTTTTCCTCAAGCAACTGATAAGCTGAGTGCTGCAACACTTCTCCTCCTCCATTGGTGACACCATCAAGAATCAATATTTCTCCATAAGCTAAGTGTTCACCAATCCAATCCTCCATGAATTTTTCCTCCAAAGTCATTATGAGATGTACATAGTTCATCCCACAAGGAGTCAAGAATTCAACTGAAGCAAACATGGATGAACCAATGCTCTCTCTAAAACATGTAGCATAAGGTACAAAGAGAGTCTCCATCCCATATGGTACATACAAGCTTCCCATCCTCCCTCCATACATACCCATTAAAATTCCAACTATATCATCAAGGTATGGAAGCAAAACTACATATAAACAAACATAAATTTGAGCATGAGGGGGTGGGTCATAGTCCCACATATGGTAGTAGCACAGTGCATCTCTTGCTTGCATCAGATCAAGGTGTGGTAAGTGGTTTCCCCACCACTTACTTGTTGCGCATTTCATCTCCCCATGGCTAAAAGTGTGAGATATGTTTGGTGCCTTTGGGAAGCACCCATCATGAAAGAAAATCTCCCTTTGCACAACAAGGGAGCGGCCAAATTTATAAATTTTAGTGGCCCAATGTTTGCCATGATATTTACATGATACATCACTCCTCCTTGGAGTCATGGCCTGCATAAACATGGTGAAATAATATGAAAAATCAGAAAATGAAACTTTCTTTACATGATTAGATTCTTCACCAAAAATGTGTCTCATACACATGGAGTTGTGCATGGATCTTTCTCCTCTTTCAAAAGAAGGAAAATATGGCTGAAATAACTCTTTCATAGAGTCACATGGCCGCCCCAACTCCACATAGTTCATGCATTCTTTAAAATGTTGATGTATCTCTCCTCCAAAGCCTTCCCATTCAAAGCATCCCATGATAGTGTTGTAGATCTTCATAGAATAGGTAGGGATGAAACAGAACTCTTTGTAGGCCTTTTGTAGCATCCTCTCCTTGAGCTTGGAGGTTATAGGCAAGAAGACCCTATCATGATGATAGATGAATCCCTCATGGACAAGATAGCCCTCTTCATGAAACTGGTCATCAAGCATCATACAAGTGTGGAGATATTTGGAATAATCCACCAATAGCTGGGATTTCCAGTATAGATCTACACTCCCCAACAATGACAGCACTGATGATGCATCAACAGGAATGTCTGTCATGTTGTTGATCTCCTCTTTGACATCTCCTATGCCAAAGGTATATGTTGGAAGGACATACCTTCCATTCTTCTCCTCCAACAATGCAGAATCAGAAATGAAGGTGAGTGATGATGATGAGAGAATAAAATATCCCTCCTTATTGTGCTTTCCCAAGCCTCCCAGCGTTGTAGATGTATCTTCTAATTCTCCCATCCCTCCTAGATCTGGTCTTGGAGTGTTGGACCAGAATTGTAATCTACATATAAACTACGCTTCCCTACATCGGTGTCTAGTCTAGAAAAACATGTGAAATATTTCACTACCCTTTTTCCTAACTCAGAATAGATACACAGAGAGGATTGGATGCTTATATGTTTTAGTTGCTTCCAAATGGCTCCTTTCTGTCACTTCCACTACAGCCTCAACTTCAAGCGGTTTCAAATAGCTGAATGCTTCCTATAAGAAAGAGCACTGAAACAACAAAAGATACAATAATATAGATATCTATTCAAGTTAATTAGCCAAATCAGTTAAGCATAAACTACATTCATCAACAAGATTTTACAACATGGAAAATCAAAGTAAACATGGATGCATGTAGGGAAAAACAAGAAGTACTCTTTATTGATGATAGAAGGAGAGGTTACAACCTAGTGACTGATTCATTGTGACCTTACAGCAAAGTTCCCAAGTCTCATCACAGCATAAGTCTCTCCAACATCAGCTCCACAAATCAAACTCTCTATTGAAAATTCTCCAGCATTTCTCTACTCAAATTCTTCCCCCTTGAACACTTAGCTTTGTGTTCAATTTATAGATGAACAATAGGTTTTTTTTCAATAAATTTCATTCCAAAAATAGGCAAGACATGTTTCCCAGTCATGTAGATTTCAAATGGACACTTGGATCCGAAGCATGACACATGTGAACCCTTCTAGAAGACACTGGCCAAGTGGAGATTCCGGAACAATGAGAATTTTGCTCCCAATGTGACCAACGGACCTTTGAATTTCGGGAAGTTATTTTCAGAGCAGCCCTGAATGGGGCTACCTGCATATGCAACACACTTAGGCCCCTTAGAGCCTGTGTTGGTGAACTCCCACATGTTTAATAATAAGCTTCAAACAATGGAAAAGCCTTGCTTTGATGAAAGTCATTTGTTTGATTCATGTTGCTTCCTGTCTTAGGGCATATAGCAACTGAGATGATAGGAAATGATAGACCCTTGATCATCGGTCCTGGAGATGATGCCCAGTTAACCAGGTCATTGGGAATGGTTCCCAAATTGACCTATAACAATTTCCCCCTAAAGCATGAGATCCAAATAATAAGAACATTTTATTGAGATGCTTTACACTGTGATGAGCTTGGAAACAAACCAGAACAGTCACCTGCATCAATATTACAATACATTAAATCATGATAAATCCTCTATTGATCATAATTGCTGAGGGTAGGCATTCCCATAGTTAGCACATAAAACAATCTAATAACATTTACATAATTCAGAAAGTCGTCTACATTGGAATGTTGCCCAGATGCAGACATCGCCTACAGATATAGGCCCATGTTTGGATGAAAATCTGTATGTAAGGTCACCATACAAATGATGTGTACAACAATCCTAAAATCTTAGCCCAGATGGCTGAAACTAGATCCGAGGTCTTCTTATATCATTCACTCGATCATTTGGACACAAGTCTAGCCATGCGAATATATGATTTGTTGTCGAACATGGAAAGACATCATTTGATTACCAGCCAATAATGAAAGTTGTTAACAAATGCGAGAGAACCAACATTAATGAGAATGGCCCTCAAGGTACTGCAGTACATTTCTTAAGGCGTGAATAGATGATTTGACGTTGAATGCCAAATAAAATATTTCGGTAAAAAGTTCGAAAGCGAGGATCTTTTCAATGTTGTAACAAGCCTCATGGTACTGGAATATGATGTTTCTAAGTGAAATTCCTGGATATTGATTTGTAGTCTACAGGAAGTCACCTTATTGCAAAACTGGAGTTACTAATTTCGGAGACAAGGGTATGACTTGATATAGAAATTGTCAGGGATGATGGTCATGAAAATGAAGGTTTATGATTATTGCAGATGGATGAGTTCTTAATCACTAGATGACTTCTCTTGAACATATCAGCGACATTGTGATGAGTTCAGCATTGATCCAAAACCAAAGTGAAGGTATGATGATAGGTTTGAATGAACCGTCAAGATGATTACCCAACCCAAATAGTCACGGACATGGAGTGAAAGAAGTGCCATGTTCAAGAGCGACTTGCTACCAAAAAGAAACTTTTCTTTCTTTTCCCAAATTTTCCTCGGTCATTTGTCGACCAGTACCTCTTTATTTTTTAACAAGCTTGAGGAGGATAACATTTTCTTGATCCATAATTCAACCCTTCGAGCGAATAAAGAATGAAGTATCGCTATTTAATAATTTAATGAGTCTAGTGATGAATGAAACTCAATTCTTTCCATGATTGACAAGCCCGTCGCTATTTTATGTTTTAACGAGCATAACGACAGTGATAGCCCGGTCCTTTTTCATGTTTAGAGAGTCTGAAAAAGAGGACGAAAGAGGACTCCAAAAGTACTTTTTCGTTAATTTGTCTCTCAGATCCAAAAAAGTGTAAAATAATATCTGAAAGAACCTCTTTGGTCATGTTTAACCAAGGTATTCCTTTTTCCTAAATAATCCATCTCAGTCCGGAAAAGGGTTAAACTTATACTGAGTAGATATCAATTCATTTACTTTAACGAGCTCGAAATGACAAGTGCTCGACAATCTTTTCACATTATCGAAGTCTGAAAAGAGCTAAAAGAAGACTCCAGGGGTTCCTTTTTCATTGTTATAGAAGCTCGAAAAAGAGATAAAAGTGCACTTCAAATCCTTTTTCTTTTTTAAAAAAGCTTGAAAAATAAGGAGAAAAAGTATGCTTTGTGGTCAAATCATTCTTGAAATAAATCTGCACGGCTAATCTGTTCGTCAGTTGTAGGACCTATTCAGAACAACATCAAATGGATTAAAAATACATGTTTCATGATAAAAACATAATTAAACCATAGTCATAGCAAAAAATATTATTTTCAAACAATTAAATGACTATTAAAAGTAGTTTCACTATTCATTTGTATCATTCCATAGTTACCATTTTCATTTTGGAGCTCTGAACCTGATTTTTCCCCTGCACTTCAGCGGTCAATTGCATGCCATTGGTAAGAATGTTTTGAATGCCCCTTGTAATAGCAGATGTAAAATGCCCCCTGCAAGAGTAGGTGCCCCCTAAGCTTCATTTCATTCACCTAAGTAGATTACTGGGTGTTAATAGCTGTATGGAATGAAGGTTCATTATAGGGGAGGATTTGTTTCATTTTTTAACGAGCTTGACACGGGAAAATAACTATGCTCCTGACCTGTTTCATTTTTTAACGAGGTTGACACAGTAAAAGAGCTTTCCTCAAATGCACTTGGTTCATTTTTTAGCGAGGTTGACACAAGAAAAAATAACTATTCTCATAGGCACTTGTTTTATTTTTTAAACGAGGTTGACACAAGAAAAAAGAACCATCCTCATGGGAACCTGTTTCATTTATCGAGGTTGGCACAGGAAAAGAACTATCCTCAACACCTGTTTCATTTTTTAACGAGGTTGACACAGGAAAATAACCATCCTCATTGTGCAGTTGGAGTAGTGAGTGTGTTCTGGAAAAGACGTAGTCTAACGAAGTCATCATTTAAGGATTTTGATGAATACCACAAATGATAAGTTATAACATTCATTGACGAGCCTTCTCCAGGGTTTTTATTGAATTTAGGAATGTCTGAGGGTAACATATGTGGCATCACTAGCCACCAAGGAGAGGAACCAGATAGGATTCCAGATGATGACATGGGTGAAGTCAATGGAAAAAACATCGAAGATGAAGCAACTGTAGATATTGTCGCAACTAAAATAGATGGTTCAATCTGGGATGTTATCTTAGCCATGGTCAAATGACCTAATGTATACCCTATAGAATCTATGGGAACTCGAAGTGAAACAAGATCAACAAAACAGAGGAAGGTGATTGAGGAAAATACTCGTATAGGTAAAGCTCCTACTGAAAATGAGTTGGAGTTAAAGGTGTATTTTCTTGTGATATTTATTCAATCAAAATTAAAACAGGAGGAAGAACTTCACCATCAGGCCCAAAATATATTTCAAACAGTTGACTGTGCGATATGGGAGACTCAATGACTACAATAGATTATGGGATGACCAATTCAGGAACAACTTTCGGTTGTTCGACTTCGGGATCAAGATTTTCTCCACTTAGGGAAGATAGCAACTGAAATATAAGGGGATGATAGACCCTATTTCATTGGTCCTTGGGATGATGTTCAGTTTTACCAATAACAGTTGCGCCCTAGAGCACAATGGGATCCAGATCAACTTCCAGTTGAACAACGTTGGGTTTGGGAGGTATGGTCTCAATGATTGGATGGATCGTGACCATGGGTTGCTAGGAAGACTCCGTCTCAAAAATAGTAAATGAACCGGGATGTGTGGAAACAATTTGAGCTAACTCTGGATTAAAAGATGATGTTTCGCTAGAGGTACAAATTATACTTGTTCGACAAATCGTGATCGCCTTCGCCTACCAGAAGGAACTTCCGGCGGTAAAGGTAGTTTTAAAGCTAATCTACGTGAATGACAGGAGTTAGGATTGTGTTCTTCCATGATTAATGATTTATTTAATCCAAAAAAAATAAACAAAAAGAGGGTAATGCTAGGCAAAAGGGTTTACCAGGAAACTGTGAATTGCAGAATACCTCTTGGCGAACCAAGAAGTACAGGCAGGTAATCTCCCCGAATGCCATGTTTTGTGTATCACAATTTCAAGGCGGCCGACTCAGTTCACTATGGATGGATAGCACCTAAAAGTTTTCCTCCCAAATATACCCGAAGGTACGTGGAGGCATAAGTCCATATTAGCACTGTCTGATGCAAAACTACACAGTAAGAGCACCCCTTTATACTTATCGTATTGTAACATCACCTGATATACTCGAGAGTATGTGGACGAGCCACGATATAATTAAGTACGTGGAGTGAGGTATCACACTTGGAATGTATAGCAAACAAGTTAACGACAGCTGCTATGTTTTACGATGCCGGAACATGTCTCTAACCTAGACCTCTAAATGTTATCATTAATGTTCCAAAGCATTGTTAAGTAAATTGAGATTTATTTTATGTTGATCTTGGTTAACAATTTTCCTTTCAGGTTCACCACGATGATGTATATGAAATTCCTAAAATGCAAGCTAAGAATGATAAAAAAACTTTCACTTTCAATTTTTTCAATGAAAGACCTAGCTACTAAGGGAAGAGAGGAAGTAATCTGAGAGAAAACAAATCAATGAACAAAAACAAAATCAATGAATCTCAAACTAAATGCATATTTCCTAATGTTCCTTTTGCAAAAAACACACAATCCTACATGCAAATGCAAGTTTTTCTTTTCAGTTTCCTTAATGTTATGAATGCAGAAAAAAAAACTAGGTGCACTAGATCAATAATCGAAATTCTTTTTACTTTTGAGAAACGAAGAATACAAACAACAATTTCTCTTCTAAAGGAAAAATGAGGATTCCAACAAAAATTTCTCCTATCAAGGAAATGAAGACTTTACGACAATTTCCTATTTCAAAAGAAACGATTCTTAATGTGACCATAAAAAGTACTTTGAAATCAACTTGTCAATGATAATGAAAAAAATTTTAAAACAATATTGAACAAATTTTCAGCCAAAGGAGAAGAAATATATAGAGTTACTGGTCAAATAGAGCATTAAATTTTTTAGAACAAATCAGCAAATAGAACTGAAGCAAAATACAAAGTCAAATTCAAGGGGATTTGTTCCTTTCAGGAGCCAACGTAGTCTCCAAAGGGAGAAAGTGCCTTGCAACGCAGGCTGACAAGGGAGACAGTGCTCTGCAAAGCACTGTGCCCTGACCAAGGGTGCATTGGGCACAGTAAACAAAGAAAAATCTTAGTAGAAATTCTTTCGGTAATAATCACATGCAATGGAACGTGGTCGACGCGTTTCGAACCAACCAGTGTGGTTCATCATCAGGACTGATGATGAACCACACTAGTTGGTTTGAAACGCATCGACCACGTTCCATTGCATGTGATTATTACCGAAAGAATTTCTACTAATTTATATGATGGATCACAGAAGCTTAGATTCCAAAAATAAAGAAAAAGCTACTGTTTGGCTTACTAACTTTGCAAATTAAGCTCTGAAAATTTCTAATCTTTATGTAAAACAGCTACTGGGTGGGCTTAGAAAGTAGATCAGAGACTAAAACATCAAGAATCAAGAGAAATTCTTCCCCAATGGAGTAGCCAGTTTGTTGGGCCATAATTGTAATCTATGGATAAAATACGCTTCCCTAGACCGGTGTCTAGTCTAGAACAACAGGTGAAAGACTGCACTACCCTTTTTCCTAACTCAGAATAGATACACAGAGAGGATTGGATGCTTACTTGTTTTAGTTGCTTCCAAATGGCTCCTTTCTGTCGCTTCCACTACAGCCTCAAATTCAAGCAGTTTCAAATAGCTAAATGCTTCCTGCTAGAAAGAGCACCGAAACAACAGAAAATACAATAATATATATATCTATTCAATTTAATTAGCCAAATCAGTTAAGCATAAACTACATTCATCAAACAAGAATTTACAACATGGAAAATCAAAGAAAACACGGATGCATGTAGGGAAAAACAAGAAGTACTCTTTATTGATGATAGTGTTAGTGTCCCGTGATTTGGCTGATTGGCAAGCCAAATGACAATGTAACATCAAACCAATCTTTGGAGCCGAAGGACCTAGCCTTCCTGGACTCAGATAGGGCTCTCTCTATATGTGTAAGGGATATATGTGTGTTTTCTTATTGTGTTCTTATTTTAGGCTAGTTATGAAGTAGGTTTTTTGGTTTTGGTTTTTAGGTTGTGAGGGATGAAACTAATCAAAGATATAAGATAGGTAAAAAGATGTCAGATCAACTGGGCTATGGGGTCGAAAAGGTCAAGAAAGCTATTAGATGGTGATACAAGGCTGTTGAAGGGCCGATTTGATTCGAGGTAGAAAGGATCTTTGGGCAAAATGGAATAAAATGAACATCAAGTTTGGGAACAACAAAGGATTTCAAGCATAACTAGTTTAATAGCTGACATAAACATGGTAGGGAAAACCATTAATCATGAGAAATGTAACTATAAGCTAATCAATACATAGAAATAAACATTCAAGCCATGCATAGAGATATATAACTCTCTAACTTTGGGAAATGACTATCAGACTTTGGGGAAATACACTTAAGAGAGAAAAACAACTCAAATCACTATGCTGGAACGCCTAAACACAGTACTTCAAGTTATTGGGCACTTTGAAAACAAGATTGCATAGTCTTAGGCAAAGGGAAAGATCGGAACAATACCTCCGTGGTTCAACAAATGACAATCTAATCAGTCAAAGAGAAATTTCATTGATGGAGCTATGGCTAGCCATGAGTAAGCAGGGCGTATCGTAAATCATACTTAGCATGCATAAAACCATGAATTAAATAAGCAACAATATCCTTAAGTTATTAAAGAGCAATCAAGAATTCTTTAATGTGACTAAGGAAGAAGAAAACATGGAAGCTATGAAGAAACATGAAATTTGAGGTGCCTCCAAGGGCATGTCTCAAATTTGTTCTCTACTGATCTATAGCAAGCAAGAAACATGGATTCATGAAAGAAAAATAGAAAACAAAACAAAGAAAGAGACACTATACCATTCTACCAAGTCATGGAATCCAACAACAATCCTCTTTCATCATCCAAGAACATCCAAGAGACTATCCAAGAGCATGAGACAAGTATTTCTTCCAAAGCTTATATGACCATATATTGCTTCTATCATCAAGTTTAGCCTTGTTTACAATGAAATCCTTTGGAATATATAGGCTCAAGTGAGGAAAACCTCTTAGTTCAATTTGCACTCTCATTGGCCTATCCAAAATATCTAATCTTGTCCTTGAGGCTTTGCAAAGCCCAAGGCACAAAATATCTCATAAAATATCTAAAAAATGATAAAAGAGGGAAATAAATTGACTTTTCATAACTTCTCATGTGCAAAAATAGCTAAACGCACATGAGGAAAAAGCAGTTTTTAAAGGTTCAAATTTTACAAAAATACTCAAAAATTACATCAACAAAAGTTCCCCTGACTTGCCGGCAATTTTTGGCAGCCTTCCTGATGTCAAAATGAGGCTCATGATAGCTCGTGGGAAAGCTCTAAGTGTCTAATTTATGGATCAACTAGAATTCTCTCAATCTGATGCCTGGAAGTCCTCCAAAAGTAGGCCCCTGTGTAAAAAACCAGAAAATAAGGTTTGCTGATAGACTGGGCAGAGTGTAGAAAAAGCAAGCATTTTTCGCCATTTAGGGGGAGCAAATGATCTTCAAATGTCCTAAAAATTGCTGAGTGTGTGTTTCTAAAATTATGGCATCCAATGATACCATTCTCCTCCTTTTTTGATCCCCCAAACTGAAATGGCGAAGCTTATGATTTTTGACCAAAAACCCAAAAATGCCAAAAAAACAAAATATGTCGAAAATCGCCCAAAATTGGTGAGCATGACCCTCAAGGGTTCTCAGCAAGATGTTGTGAAGAAGAGGCCAAAATCTGAAGTCCTGATGTGTCTTTCCTCACTTTCCATGCCGGGCGCTTCCCTTTAGCCTCCTTGAGCTTTTCTTGAGCAGCCTTCAACTTGCGCCGGGCAAACTGATTTAACTTTTTGTAATGCCTCATCATTCTCCTTTGAAGGTCTAAATCCATATTTTCCCTCTCCAACTTCTTCTCCAAATGGTCATTGACTCTCTCAAGCCATGCCTCCTTATTGTTCTCTATCTCCTGTTCAAACAATGTAGTGAGAGGGGTAGATTGGAGAAGGGCATTTTCCTCTTCTTTTTGCTTTTCAAGGGCCTTTTTAAGCCCCATGGTTCTAGGCCTCTTTTGCTTAGGTTGATATTTGCCTTCACCTTCATCAAACTCGCCCATGAGTTCTTCTAACCTTGCTTGGGCTTTGGAGGCCTCCTTCTTGTACTTAGTCGCCCGTGTCTCATAAAAAACCATATGGACACTCATTTGCCTATTTTGGATTTGCAGAAATTCATTGAAATTCCTTGCCCTATGAAGATCATCCTTAAATGCATCAATTTGGCCTTCCCTATGGATCAAAAGGTTTTCTAAAATCTGGGCCTCATTATCACTATCATTACTTTGGATAGGGATGATATCGAATGCACTCTCATGTTCATGACTTCCTTCTACCTTGCCCTTCCCTTTGCTTTGGGTGGCTATTCTAGTGCTCTTCCTCCTAGGCAAATCAATGATAGGCTTCTTTGGAAATTTTCCTTTACTTCGGAGAGCCCTTGTCACATTTGGAGTGACCACTCTAGGCACTCTCTTCTTTGTTGTCCAGGGCTTGGCATTTTTAGGAGAGGAGGGCATGGCCCTTTTACCTTTGTCATCTTGCTTGTCATCCTTTTGAGTTTGCTGTTCTTCTTGAGGAGGCTATTGTTCTTCTTGAGGCTTCCCTTGCTTATCACTGTCATGCCATTTTTCATCATTTTCATGCTGCTACTTTGTCTCATAGGACTGTTGTGTGTCCTCTTTAGGCTACCCTTGCTGCTGTTCATCACCATTGTGATATTTCTGTGTGTCATCATAAGGTTGTTGTTTAGCCTCATCATGAGTCTGCTATTCACCCTCATCACTGTCGTGCTGCTTCCCTTCATCATCAGTTTTTTGTTCTTCATGTTGCTGCCCTTCATCCTCTTGCTGGTCACTTCCTTCTCCTTCTTCATGTTCCTTTGTTTGTTCTGTAGTAAACTTGAACCTTTTAGGAGTAGGTCTGCTAGAATAAGGTGAGGGGCGATGAGTAGGAGATGTAGGGGATGTATGGACTGGAGGGACAGTGGAGAAATCTAGATGAGTGATGAAAACATCCCAAGAGATCTCTCTCTTTTAAAAATGATGAAGAATGATGATTTTGATGAGAGAGTGATGGAAGAGATAGGATATTTGATGTGAAGGAGGCCTCTTCTGGATAGTGGAGGCCATTTTCTCAATGCTCTTGTGCAAGAAGAAAGGACGATTTAGTTGCTTGGTCCTTGTGAAATGCATCAGCAGTCAAATGTGATAAGCATAGATTGGGGAGAATCTTCCCTTGCAAGTGAAGTACTTCATGATAATCTTCATGAGGGGGCGTAGATGGCTAAAAGATATGAGAAAGAGAAAATAGAAGGACAAGCATCTCTATGTTCAAGATTTAGAAAGGGCTTGAAATCATCTAAGTCCAAATGGCTTTGTTTAAACCATTTCTCGCCAATATAGGGGTTTTAGTGGCCTTGGAGATGGATCTTGGGGAGAACTTGAAGTCAAGGCCTGCTAATTGGAAATGCTTATCTTGAAACCTCAAAGCGCAAAGGTGTGTCAAAGGAGAAAAACTCTTCACCTCTTGCACCGTTTGGAAAAAATGTAAGCACCCGACCTCATGGAAATTGAACAATACTGATGGGTGGGAATTCACTTCTTCGGTGGAAATGGGCTCATACCTCTTGTGCAATCCACTCCTACTATCCTGCCTGGGAGGCATCTTGTTCTAGATGCTCTCTGCAAAACCCAAACTGCCTCAAAAGGTTTTTTGAAATGTCTTTTCAAACACAGCTCTGTTTCACCTGTCAATCACTATTTGATCAAGGTAAATTTGGTTTCAAAAGTTGTGTGAGATGCTTATGTGGTATTAGGTCTCTTTTCCTCCCAAAACACTGCCCTTTCTCTTGGTATGCCAATCAACAAACAATTTTTAAGAATAAGCACACAGTCAATAAAAGATATACACAGTCAAAGGGTCACTGTGTTTGGGTAAGGTTACTCAGCTCTTTGTGTTTTTGGTGTGAGAACATACAGCTTTGTAGCAGACAAACAACAAAAATTTCTCACAATCAATACACTGCTCTTGTGTTCACTACTCCTCACAGATATTTTGACAATACCTCCAAATGACAAATTACAGTCTTATACACTACAGTTTTCTTATGGAAAAATTGGCAGCCTTGACTCTGTTCTTCACCACAAGGAGGACTTCTAAAATAAAAGGGCACTCATATAATGATCATTGTAGCTGAAATTAGGCTCACTGTTTTTCTTTTTTAAACCCTGTTTTTCTCCTTTCAAACAATGACTTTGCCTTTTAATATTTCTTTGAGGACAGTCAATTGGGTCCTTTTTCATCCATCAAAATACATTACTTTTACTATGACAGTGCTGGGCAAACAAAGCCACTGCAACCTCGAGTTTTTTGAGCAAAACTATCAACCCTTATCACCACTGCTTTGTTCCCACTATTTTCAGCTGACAGAGGTATTGTTTTATCTCAGTTTCAAGTGCAGCTTTAGGTCCTTTGAGGCAAGAACGACCACCTTTCTTTCAACCAGCTGTAACAACAGCCCTCAAACCCTCTCACACCGACACACCTTGACTTACACCAAAGGTTTCATTTTTCACCACTTACTTAGTCCTTTGACAAACGAACATATGATCACCCTTTAGAAAAATGAATATACTAAAGAGGCACATAAATACCTTGAAACATGATGGCAGCCTTGTTCGAGGATTTTGATCCACTTCAAGATTGGTTAGGAGGAATTTTGATCGTTTGAACCTGCGCGGCATGTTTGAATGAGAGAGCGTCGCGCAAAAAATCTGTCAGGTCAGTTTGTCGGGCTGACATGACCAACGCCTACAGGCGCGCTGCGCGACAATGTATTTCCTTCGTAAACTTGCACTTGAATGCGCTGCGCAGCTCTACAGGCGCGCCGCGTGGTCTCCAAGCCCGAAAAACTCTATGAAAATTCTCAAAAACTCTTTCTCCGGTCTAGTGAACAGAAAATGGGAGTTTGTCTTGTGTTTTGAGAGATTCAAAAAGGGTTTGCAACGGTCCTCAACCTCTTTTGAAAATAAATAAGCCAAAGTCCCTTTCGTATTTGATTGGTGAGGGTTTTGTAATAGAGGTTTGAAAATGCCCCACCTGACCTCCTTTTTGAAGTAAAACAACCTTTTTTGAGAATCAAAACTCTTACTGCTTCTCATTTAAGGAATGAAAAAATTTCCTCATTTTTTATATCTGCACTGTGGAAGGAAAAACTGCTCAAAGTCATGTGAAGGATTGTAGAGGTGTTTTTTAGTGCAACTACCTTTTTGCTAGGGGAAGAAGCTTTAACTGTAATTTCAAAATCCCTTTCCACCTCTTGTCTTTGTATAGCTCCTTTGTTGTTACTCTTGATCAGTTGAAATAGATTTTTATGAAAAATGAAATAGAAAGCACCTCTGAATATCATCATCATCCATTTGTTTTTGTCATTTAAAGAGAGGGCAGCTGTAGAAAACACTTTGTGTTATATGAGGTTTTCTTTGACTATGGGTAAAAACTTGTTGGAGAATGTAAGTGGAAATCTTGTTTACAAAAGGCCTCCAACCTCAAAACCACCAACTTATCCTCATATTTACAAAATGATCCAGTTTTCATTTTTGAGGAGATAAGACAGGGATGATGTTCTAGATTTGAAAATTGATCAAGGGAGAGTTGCCCTTTACTTTGCTTATGAATGAGGCCTTCTTTGATAGATGCATGTTTTCCTTTTGAACATGATGGCAAAGGTTACTTTGAGACCAAGACCCCTTTGACTCCTTTGGTTATCAGTTTAATAATATTTCTTCACTGATGATAAACCCATTAGCTTCATATTGTAACTCAATAATAGTGAACTCATGCAAATCATTTTTAAAATGCACTGCTTGGCTTCTGCCTTTAATCATCACTTTACTTCAGAAAACCTTAGTCACTGTCTCACTGTTCATCAAAAAAATTGTCTTACACTCAGTTGCAACTCTTAAAATCAAACTTTGTCCATTTGCCCTCTGCTTATAGATGAAGGAGGCGCTCCTAACCCTCTGCTTGTGAAATGAAGGAGGTTCTTCAGTCTTCAAACCCTCTGCTTATAGATGAAGGAGGTTTTTCTGTCATGTCATATCATCAGCCCTTCGACAGTGTTATTTTTCTTTCACTGTCCTTTCAGGCTTTGAATGTGATCGCAAGAGCTTAATGAAAAACTCTATGCTCTTTGGCTGCATCCCAGGTTCAAGATCACGTTGAGAAGCAGTTGTCTTCTCATGTGGAGCCAAATATTGTCTTCTGAGATGCTGGTATGCCTATGTCCTTGAAATATCCATTAAAACATTGTAAAAACACCTAGAATCAGTTTGACTTATGGTCCATGTATTGCTGAGACTTGAGGGTGTATTAGTGGCGCGACCTAGGGCTGTAACCAACTTTATTTGCAGAGTGGGAAGGTCTATTATGACTGGTCTATAGCAAATGGAGGTTCTTTGGCTTTTTAGGATAGTTTTCCAAGGGATAAATGCCTAAAGCGCCACGTCCTAACTTAGGGGAGACTTTTTGGACAGATTTGGATTGTTTCTTTAGAGCTGATGGGTAGAATATTATGGCTGAGGCTAGGTAGGATTTGATAATGAGGCTTCATCTCGTCATGGTCAGACTGAAAGGCAAGAGGGAAAAAATTTTATGGGTGTTTTCCAGCTGGCAAATTTGACAAATTTTTAGATCAGCTGCTAGAAAACTTGGCTGTTACAACTAGTCATCACCCACCAGTGAAAAATATTGATGACTAACAGTGGCTCCATTTGGGGAGGGCAGCTCCTTTTCAGGAGGTGTCCAGAATTTCAGATATTTGGCTTATGAAGACCAGTGCCTTACCCATTGGCACAAAATTCATTCTTCCTTGATGCTACTTCTGAAAAATGACAGCATGATTAGCATTCAATGATATTTCTACCTACCCCACTATCTTTCCTAACATTTTTTCTTCCTTTGGGTGCATTTGGACTAGCAACCCCTTTGTCAATATATTTTTTTTTTCTTTTTGGAAAATGAACCTATCTAATTCTACACTTATATCTACCGGGAGTTTAGATTAAACTGATGAACTCCTTCATTACTCTACCTATGCTAGATCAACTGTCAAGATTAAGCTGTTTGACAGGATTTTGTTCTCTAATCTAAAACACGAAATTGAAAAGATGATCAAATCAGGGTTAGACAGTCTGATTTGTCATGTATTTGCGGCATGAAAGACAAGCTGCACACAAATATTATTTTTCATAAAATGGAAACTAGGAAAAACAGGGCTAAGATGCACAATTTGTTTTTCATCCCCGCTTCCCTCTTTGGTTCTGTTTTGGGCGTGTGGAACCAATATATTTTCCTAATCTACTCTCTTTGATAAGTCAAGCTTACACAATGTTGACCATCTTTTTCACTCACTAACTTATCAGCAAATAAATTTAAACATGTTCAGCTATGATTAGGCTAGATAACTGAACAAGACATTTGAGTACTAGTAGCGGCATTTAGACTTACGCACTTTCTGAATGACTATTTTTTGGAACATGGGGCCTTTTCTATTTTTCAACTGCCCTCTTTTCTACTTTTTACTTTTTTTGTATTTTCTTCTTTTTTCACTTTTTCTTCAAACAATCTAGAACTAAAAACATGCTCACAAGGCTGAGCTTATTTTCCACTACTGTCTATCTATCCTAATCTAATCTATACACAATAGACATTTGTTTGGTGAACTCTCTTTTCCAATGTAACCAGTCAAGTAGATGATTACATGGGTGACTCTGGTTTAGTTCTTTCATGATGCTGAAGTAATGAAAAGGCCACCTCCATTTGGGTTGTTTTCAGACAGTAGTTCTTAAGTTTTTCCTCATACTTTGCAGCAAACTATTCATGGTAGAACACACTTCTCTTTCTTTAAAGTTTTCTAGGGAAACAATAAAGGGGTCTTCAAATAATAGCTGGCCTAGAGGATTTTAACAATAGACCTCATTTAGGATTACTCCCTCCTTTAATTTACTAAACTTGGGATTCTTTTGAGAAAGAACCCCTTCTCCCTCTTTATGATTATCTGATTTGGCAACTTCAGAAAGTAATGTTATGCTACCTTCAAGAAATTTTGGTAAACCCTGATTTAGTGAGATGATTCCTATTTGTGAGTCATTATCCTGATGAGTATGACTATTCTTTAGCACCAGTTCTTCTTGAGAAGAAATTTTAGTACCAGCATCAGTCTGTTCTGTACTTTTAGCATAAGAAAATGCATTAGTAGATAAATCAGCAGTAGAACACATATACATATATTCTTTACAAAAAGGTTTGGATGTTGGTTGTATGCTTAGGATTTCATTGGTTTCTTCTTTTGTTGAAAGGGGTGGTGTCTTTCTCTTCTTCTGGGTGGAACTATGATGTCTCTCTTCCTTTTGTGAATGCTCACAAGGATGAATGTCTTTTTGAGGAAGTATATCAACCTTAACAACAATTTTTTCTATGGTTTCTTTATGAGAAATTTATTTAGTAGGTAAGGCAGTAGTGGATAACATCTGATCTATTTCCTTTTCAGTTAAAGGAGGAGGTATTTTATGTTTTCTTTGGATTGGGCAACAATTTCTTTCCATTTTTTGTGGAAGTTGATCTTGTGTCTGAATGTCCTCTTGTATTTTACAAGGAAAAGTAGATGGATTGTTATTTGTTTCAACCTTTTCAAAGAGCTCTTGTGGATCCTCTCTTATTTTTTGATGGATTTCATCTGGGATCAACTCTTCTTGGTCATATTGATGGTTAGTTTGGGTAACAAAATTATGGATCTCCTCTAAATAATCCTCAGGATACCAATTTCCTAAGTTTTCATCAATGCTTACAAGGTGTTGTATGAGGTTTTTAGATTGATCACAACAATTTTCAGCCAATGATAGAGATGGAAAATTCCCTATATAGTGTTTACAAAATACTTGGTGGAAATCCTTCAAAGAAAACAAGATGCAAGGTTCTAGGCCTTCATACCATTCTCTTGCCTTTCCTTCTAATGTACCCATGAACATTTTCATGAGGCAGTCCTCATGCCATTCAGACTTTAACCTCCATACATGTATATGAAAATTTATGAGGTGTAACAATGGGTCGCCAACATTTTCATCTCGAAATATAGGTAGGTTTTTTATCCAATTTACGTCTTTAGGCATTTTGTGTGGGAATCCAGGGATATGTTCTCTGCTCATTGGAGCATATCTCCTTTGTATCCTTGGATCCATATTTGTTAATCAGAAAGCATCACTGTGTCTTTTTAACCAGTCTAAATTTCTCTAACAGTGGATTCTTTTGGTCTAATGAAGGTTGTGGAGTCACCAGGTGGAGGATTTGAACTGTGCTGTCCACCATCAGCATGATTGGGATTGCTTAATGCATTCCCAGAATATTTTATAAGGACTAGTGGAGTAATAGGCCTATTGGAGGCTAGTGGAGTCGCCAGGTGGAACTTGGTTATTTTTGTAAAGATGTAGCTATGGTCCACCACTAATAACTAGGGAAAAACCAATCTGGGAATTTTTTGGGGTTTTCTGAGTTTTTGTGTAGCCTATGAGGTTTGGAAGAGTTTCCTATAACTGAATCATCATTTTGCTAAGATGGTGAAGGAGCTAGCTTCTAGTCTTCAAACAACACTTAAGTTTTCTAAGTTTGATTGAGACTTCGAGAGTTACTAAGGAGTACTTAGATTGTCACTAACTCGGAAGGTCCCACCGTGATCGCCATTATGTTAGTGAGCGTTGGGATAAGTCAGCGAGATAGTATTCTCAAAGGTCTCTAAAGATTTTAGGGAAACTAAGCTTGTTTATTACTCAGGGTCCCACCATGATCGCCATTATGTTAGTGTGGCGATGAGGTGGCTCAATCCGATAGTAGCCTAGATTTTAGTAAAGTAGTAAGGCCTACTAGAGGCTAGTGGAGTCGCCAGGTGGATTTTTTGAGGTATATGTGTATGGTCCACCACCAGTACTGACAAAAGACAATCTAAGGGAGTTTTTTGGGGTTTTTCTAAGTTTTTATGTAGTCCTAAGGTTTGTAAGAGTGTCCTAAAGCTGAGTCATCATTTTGCTAGGATGGTGAGACAACCAGATTCTGCTCTTTTAAGTTTGACTGAGATTTTGAGAGTTCCTAAGGGATACCTAGGATTTTTTGACTCAAAGTCCCACCGTGATCGCCATTATGTTAGTGAGCGGTGGGATAAGTCAGCTAGATAGTATTCTCAAAGGTCTCTAAAGATTTTAGGGAAACTAAGCTTTTTTATTACTCAGGGTCCCACCATGATCGCCATTATGTTAGTGTCCCGTGATTTGGCTGATTGGAAAGCCAAATGACAGTGTAACATTAAACCAATCTTTGGAGCCCAAGGACCTAGCCTTCCTGGACTCAGAGAGGGCTCTCTCTATATGTGTAAGGGATATCTATGTGTTTGCCTATTGTGTTCTGATTTTAGGCTAGTTATGAAGTAGGTTTTTTTTGGTTTTGGTTTTTAGGTTGTGAGGGATGAAACTGATCAAAGATATAAGATAGGTAAAAAATATGTCAGATCAACTGGGCTATGGGGTCAAAAAGGTTTATAAAGCTATCATACGTTGATACAAAGCTGTTGAAGGGCCGATTTGATTCGAGGTAGAAAGGATCTTTGGGAAAAATGGAATAAAATGAACATCAAGTTTGGGAACAACAAAGGATTTCAAGCATAACTAGTTTAGTAGCTGACATAAACATGGTAGGGTGAACCATTAGTCATGAGAAATGTAACTATAAGCTAATCAATACATAGAAATAAACATTCAATCCATGCATAGAGATATATCACCCTCTAACTTTGGGAAATGGCTATCAGACTTTGGGGAAATACACTTAAGAGAGACAAACAACTCAAATCACTATGCTAGAACACCTAAAAATAGTACCTCAAGTTATTGGGCACTTTGAAAACAAGATTGCATAGTCTTAGGCAAAGGGGAAGATCGGAACAAGACCTCCTTGGTTCAACAAATGACAATCTAATCAGTCAAAGAGAAATTTCATGGATGGAGCTATGGCTAGACATGAGTAAGCAGGGCGTACCATAAATCATACTTAGCATTCATAAAACCATGAATGAAATAAGCAACAATATCCTTAAGTTATTAAAGAGCAATCAAGAATTCTTTAATGTGACTAAGGAAGAAGAAAACATGGAAGCTATGAAGAAACGGGAAATTTGAGGTGCCTCCAAGGGCATGTCTCAAATTTGTTCTCTACTGATCTATAGCAAGCAAGAAACATGGATTCATGAATGAAAACTAGAAAACAAAACAAAGAAAGAGACACTATACCATTCTACCAAGTCATGGAATCCAACAACAATCCTCTTTCATCATCCAAGAACATCCAAGAGACTATCCAAGAGCATGAGACAAGTATTTCTTCCAAATATTATATGACCATATATTGCTTCTATCATCAAGTTCAGCCTTGTTTACAATGAAATCCTTTGGAATATATAGGCTCACGTGAGGAAAACCTCTTGGTTCAATTTGCACTCTCATTGGCCTATTCAAAATATCTAAACTTGTCCTTGAGGCTTTGCAAAGCCCAAGGCACAAAATATCTCATAAAATATCTAAAAAATGTTAAAATAGGGAATTAAATTGACTTTTCATAACTTCTCATGTGAAAAAATAGCTAAACGCACATGAGGAAAAAGCAGTTTTTAAAGGTTCAAATTTTACAAAAATACTCAAAAATTACATCAGCAAAATGTCCCCGGACTTGCCGGCAACTTTTGGCAGCCTTCCCGATGTCGAAACGAGGCCCATGATAGCTCGTTGGAAAGATCTCAGTGTTTAATTTCTGTAGAAACTATAATTTTCTCAATATGATGCTTGGAAGTCCTCCAAAAATAGGACTGTGTGTAAAAAACCAAAAAATAAGGTTTGCTGATAGACCGGGCAGAGTGTAGAAAAAGCAGGCATTTTTCGCCATTTCGGGGGATAAAATGATCTTAAAATGTCCTAAAAATTGTTGAGTGTGTGCTCCTAAAATTATGACATCCAATGATACCATTCTCCTCCTTTGATGATCCCCCAAACTGAAATGGCAAAGCCCATGAGTTTTGGCCAAAAACCCAAAAATGCCAAAAAACCAAAATATGTCGAAAATCGCCCAAAATTGGTGAGTATGACCCTCAAAGGTTCTAAGCAACATGTTGTGAATTAGAGGCCAAAATCCGAAGTCCTGATGTGTATTTCCTCACTTTCCGTGCTGGGCGCTTCCCTTTAGCCTCTTTGAGCTTGTCTTGAGCAGCCTTCAACTTGCGCCGGGCAAACTGATTTAACATTTTGTAATGCCTCGTCATTCACCTTTGAAGGTCTAAATCCCTGTTTTCCTTCTCTAACTTCTTCTCTAAATGGTCATTGACTCTCTCAAGCCACGCCTCCTTATTGTTCTCTATCTCCTGTTCAAACAATGCGGTGAGAGGAGTAGATTGGAGAAGGGAATTTTCCTCTTCTTTTTGCTTCTCAAGGGCCTTTTTAAGCCCCATGGTTCTAGGCCTCTTTCGCTTAGGCTGATCTTTGCCTTCGATTTCATCAAACTCGCCCATGAGTTCTTCCAACCTTGCTTGGGCTTTGGAGGCATCCTTCTAGTACTTAGTCACCCGTGTCTCATAAACAGCCATATGGACACTCATTTGCCTATTTTGGATTTGCAGAAATTGATTGAAATTCCTTGCCCTATGAAGATCATCCTTTAATGCATCAATTTGGCCTTCCCTATGTAGAAATTTGAATGATTTTCTGAATTATTCACTGAGATTATCCTGATTACACACTATTTAATCTGCATGCATAATACATAACCTCTTCTACAATTGATCATCAATATGCGGAAATAGAAACAGTCGCATGCGCACATTAAAACATAATCAAGCACACATATAACACAGTATGTAATGGGGAAATCATATAGCTAGAAACCCCCAACTATCTGTATATTATAATGATAGAGAACATGTAACAATACATAGCACAAAGCTCTCACAGCTCTCAGCACTATCTCACATGCTACACACAAACTAGCACGGAAGATGAACAAGTCACGGGTTCAAATCTCCTCCACAAGTCTGCCTGCCTCTACTGCGCAATCCAAGATGAATAATGATGAGATCCAAGTTCGAATCCCACTAGCTTCAACTGCACAATCCTCATTGGCAATCTCAATCAATGTGTGTGCAAATCTCATGCACAACTATAGTCACAATTGATAGTAGACTCACCCTTTCACCCACCTCTAACACTGGTCTCCACTGAACTGTCCATGCATTGCAGTTAACTGATGTATTCTTTAGTTGATTTATGAGTTAATAATTAGTGAATTAATTAATAATTAATTCACACCACTCATCACTAGTGTATTTTTCAGTTAGACTAAATACGACTAGTTCAACTAAGTTAAACCGAACACAACTCCACCAACTGTCTCATCAACTCCACCAAACTCTGCCACATGAGTTCTAACTGAAGTCAACCATGCAATAGCTCAACTAACCCTTAGGAAAATCGTATTTCCTTCTGTCAGCTGCATGTGCCACATCCAAGCATCAAACTGAAGTGCTCCAAGAGGATAAGATAATGTTTATAGTCTAAATATTATTAAGGGTTAATAATATTTGACTGTTCTATTTTTAGCCCGACAGTCTAAAAATAGAAACCGCCCAATGTCTAAAAATAGAGGTCCATCTATTTTTACCAACTCAACCAATCATCCATAAATAGCATCCTGTAACTCATAGACCATGATCCATATGTCTAAAAATAGACATAGTCTAAAAATAGACTTTGCGCCAAAAATAGCCTGCGGGCCCACTTAGTGAAGGCGACTTCATTTCACTAAGCTCCATCATCTTGTTGCATTTTCAACACCCCCTCTCAACAAGATATGGATTATCTGCAACCCCTATCCTGCCTCTGTGGAATTCGAACTTGCTCCTGGTGAGCGCCTTCGTCAAGATGTCAACATCCTGATCCTCCGTGGGAACATATGAAAGTAACATGATTCTCTGTTGAACACAATCTCTGATATGATGGTACCTGATGTCGATGTGTTTGGATCTATCATGAAATACTGGATTAGTCGAGAGTTTAATGCAACTCTGGTTATCACAATAAATCACAGTAGGCTCCAAGTGTGACCCGAACAACCCGACCAGGATCTTCCTCATCCATATGGCCTCGCATGCAGCCAAGCTTGCTGCCATATACTCAGCCTCTGCTGAACTGAGTGCCACGGATCTCTGCTTCCTGCTGTACCAAGAAAATGTTGTCGAACCGATACTGAAGATCCCTCCGGATGTGCTCTTTCGGTCCGTTGGGCTCCCTTCCCAATCTGCATCCATGAAGCCACATAGCTTCACCTCATCCTCATATGTACCACGATCCATATCTCGATGTGCCTTTGAATGTAGAAATACATGCTTGCCTGCCTTCCAGAAGAGCTTGTTAGGCTTAACCATAGCTTGCGAAAGCTGGTTAACAGCATAGCATATATCGGGTCGTGTATTGACCAGATACATAAGCGACCCCACCAACTGTCGATAGACAGTGGCATCCACTACCTCCGCTGAAGTAGCATCCTCCTTCCTCGAACCACCAGGAAGAGGAGTGTCAACAGGCTTGCAGCCTTGCATGTTGAACCTCTCCAGAATCTCCCGGGCATACTTGCCCTGAGAAACAAACAGTCCTCCGCTGCGCTGCCAAATCTCCAATCCCAGGAAATAATGAAGGATGCCCCAGTCCTTCATCTCAAACTCTCGTGCAAGATCCTCCTTGCATGAAAGTATCAACTGCTCATCGCCAGTCAAAATCAGATCATCTACATACAGTACGATGATCAACAGCTTCCCCTCCACCACAATCTGGTATAGGTTGGGATCCGCCTCACTCTTGGAGAATCCAAGTCCGGTGAAATAACTGTCTATCCGTGTGTACCAAGCGCGAGGTGCTTGTTTCAACCCATACAATGCTCTCTTGAGCCTGCACACATGCGATTCGCTGCTGAAGATCTCGAAACCTTCGGGCTTCTCTGTGTACACCTCCTCCTCAATGACTCCATTGAGGAACGCAGTATTCACATCCATCTGATGAATGTGCCACCCCATCATGTTGAGAGAGCTAGGATCGTCATGTGGAAGAGTACCTTGCGACAGGTGCAAAGGTTTCCCCATAATCGATCCCCTCAATCTATGAGAAGCCTCGAGCAACAAATCTTGCCTTGTGCTTCTCCACACTCCCATCAGCTGCTTGCTTCACTTTGTAGATCCATCTCAAACCTACCATTGATTTCCCTTCCGGCCTTGGGACAATCTCCCATGCACTGTTTCTGACAATCGAATCATACTCTTCCACCATGGCATCTACCCATGCGGGGTCCTCCATAGCTTCCTCGAAAGAGGATGGCTCTGTCATGACACATTTTCTCACAAGAGCCATGTATCCAGTGTACCGGTCCGGTGACTGTCTCTGTCTGCGCTGTGCTATAGGTGGTCCTACAACCTTCTCTGCATCTTGAGCTAGTCGCTCAGCTTCTGTAGTGCGCTTGCGCCCTCTGATGGTTGGCGCTGCATGAGTGGTCTCTTCCACTCCATGAACTTCCTCATGTGGCTGATCCACATCCTGAAGCTCATCCTTAGGAACTAATAGCTCCTCATCTGCATGCAAGTGTGGCTCCCTCTCAAGTGAACATTGCATGGCTTTCTCCTCCTAAAATTTGATATCTCGTCGCACAACAGTCTTGCGACTGTCTGGCAAATACACACGATAGTTGTGGGGCGTATCAGTGTACCCCACAAATATCCCAACCTCTGCGGTCGGATCAGCTTCTTTTGGTGTCCTTCATCACATTCCTGAAGACGGTGAGCCAAATCCTCAAATGAAATATCGGGCCTCTTGCCGGAAAAATGCCTCCTCACGATTATTACACTCATGCCAAGTATCTTGTGAGGACAATGGTTCTGCACATATCTTGCGGTATTGCATGCCTCATCCATAAGTGAAGGGTAGGCACGATCGTACGACATCACCGTGCGGCACCACGATCGTTGTTCTTCGCTCGGCAACCTCGTTCATGGGTTATGGGAGGTAGCAGGCTCTCTCCGAATCCCTTCTGTTGCAAAATATCTTGAATTGGTAGATGGTTCACCACCATTGTCGCTCTTAAGAGCCTTCACCTGATTCCCTGATTCTTTCTCAACTAGTGCCTTGAACTCACAGAACTTCGAGTATGTCTCGCTCTTCTTCTGCATGAAGAAGATCCAGCACTTACGAGAAAAATCATCAACAAATATCACATAATACCTGTGCTTTGCTGTCGAAGCTACTGAGAAAGGTCCACACACGTCTGTGTGAATTCTCTCAAGGATCATCGTGGCACGACTATCCTTCTCGTGAAAGGTGGCTTTCACAAATTTTCCCAAGGTACATCCCTTGCACTGATCTGACTGTGCAAGAGTACCCTTAGGAAGCCCACTAGAAATCTGCTGCAATATCTTCAAAGCTCCATGGTGAAGGTGGCCCAATCTCCGGTGCCACAGCTTGCCATCATCCCGGCTCACCACTCCTTCTGCCTTGCATGCCATTGCTGCACAGCCATCTACTTGCAATTGATAAAGGTTCTTGACTCGAACCCCTATCTTTCGGGTTTCTCCAGTTGTCTTACTGCGCAGGAAAGCCTTTCCCTCGCTGAAGACAACATCATATCCCTTGTCTTCTAACATCGCCACAGAGATAAGATTCTTATTCAAACCTGGAACATGCATCACTTCCTTCAATACGAAGGGTTTACCAGACTCCCTCTCAAAGGAAATGGTACCGATACCGGTCGCACTGTATCTACCATCATCGCCCATCTCGATGTGCACTCCAAGATCTTTCTCATCCAGATTTGAGAACAAATCTCGATCTCCAGTCATGTGAAAAGACGCACCACTGTCCAAGAACCATACTGATCCCATCACACTTGAGACCAAGCATGCGATCGGCGAAAAATCCAGCTCAAACTGCGAGGCTAAGGCCTCTCCCGCTGCAGATCCAGCAACATGCTTATTTTTCTTCTTCTGCGGACAATTTGTGGCATAATGTCCGTGCTGGTGACAGTGAAAGCACTTCACCTTGGACATGTCCTGCTTCTTGCTTTCGCACCAGGCCCAGAAAGCTTTCTTGCTCTTCCCCGCTTCTTTGCTTTGGCGACCAAAGCACAATTTTCTTCATCGAAATGCCTTTCATGAAGATCAAATCCTGGTAGTAGGCCTTATCTCCTCTTGCATGAAGATCAGCAAAGTCGCTCCCATCCCGGCAACTTCTCCAGGCCATTGACGAGTCACGATAGGGTGCCAACTCTTTGAAAGACCCAGGAGAGCCAGGTCCACCAATTCCTCATCATCAAAAGTCACCCCACACTTCCCATCTCATCTCTTGCATTGAGTGAACTTCGTGAGGTGCCAGCGTCTGTCGCCTTTCTCCATCTTAATGTTTCGAAGTTTATCCTTGAGCGCCAACTTCCTCACGGTCGCTTTTGCTTTCGGAATAGATGCTGTCAAGGCTTTCCACATCAAGTATGGAGAAGCTTTTCCATGCAGAGCTTGGATACAATGTGATCCTTCACGCCCTCTAACAGAATCCTTCGACATTTCGCCATCCTCTTTTGCCAAGCCTCAACTTGAGCAGCATCAGTAGGCTTTGGGACCTCAGCATCTATGAACTCCTTCAGCCCATTATCATCTAATACCACCTCCATTCTGTCCTTCCATGCAACATAATTTTAACTGCCCTCAAGGGCATACTTGAGTCGCAAACCGTTGAAAGACATTTCAACTCCGGCACCAAGAAAACAAACTGTTGCAAAATTCGAATTACAAGCTCAAAACTCAACTGCTTTTGGATCTGTGAGAAAAAATTATTTCTAGCACAGAGATCGACTTTAGGGGCATTTACTGGATATATCACCTTTCAAAGAAAGGATGGATCCAGAGGCTACCTGGCCCGCTTACAGACTCTATCTACTGAAATAAATTGTGATCATTGTAATAGATCCGATGATCAATTTTCGCTCCGATACGATGTAGAAAATCTATAACACAGCTCCGATACCATGTAGAAATTTGAATAATTTGCTGAATTATTCACTGATATTATCCTGATTACACAATATTTAAGCTTCATGCATAATACATAACCTCTTCTACAATTCATCATCAATATGCGGAAATAGAAACAGTCGCATGCACACATTAAAGCATAATCAAGCACACATATAACACAGTATGTAATGGGGAAATCATACAGCTGAAAACCCCCAACTATCTATATATTATAATGATAGAGAAAATTTAACAATACATAGCACAAAGCTCTCATAGCTCTCAGCACTATCTCACATGCTACACACAAACTAGCACAGAAGATGAACAAGTCACAGGTTCAAATCTCCTCCACAAGTCTGCCTGCCTCTACTGCGCAATCCAAGATGAATAATGATGAGATCCAAGTTCAAATCCACCTGGCTTGTATTTCACAATCCTCATTGGCAATCTCAATCAATGTGTGTGCAAATCTCATGCACAACCATAG
This sequence comes from Pinus albicaulis, assembly GCA_034641835.2. Classification (NCBI taxonomy): domain Eukaryota; kingdom Viridiplantae; phylum Streptophyta; class Pinopsida; order Pinales; family Pinaceae; genus Pinus; species Pinus albicaulis. The sequence continues at coordinate 1,347,012,354 of CM076574.1, read as the reverse complement.
TCACAACTGATAGTAGACTCACCCTTTCACCCACCTCTAACATTGGTCTCCACTGAACTGTCCATGCATTGCAGTTAACTGATGTGTTCTTTATTTGAATTATGAGTTAATAATTAGTGAATTAATTAATAATTAATTCACACCACTCATCACTAGTGTATTTATCAGTTAGAATAAATACAACTAGTTCAACTAAGTTAAACCGAAGACAACTCCACCAACTGTCTCATCAACTCCACCAAACTCTACCACATGAGTTCTAACTGAAGTCAACCATGCAATAGCTCAACTAACCCTTAGGAAAAGTGTATTTCCTTCTGTCAGCTACATGTGCCACATCCAAGAATCAAACTGAAGTGCTCCAAGAGGATAAGATAATGTTTATAGTCTAAATATTATTAAGGGTTAATAATATTCGACCGTTCTATTTTTAGCCCGGCAGTCTAAAAATAGATTCCACCCAATGTCTAAAAATAGAGGTCCATCTATTTTTACCAACTCGAACAATCATCCATAAATAGCATCCTGCAACTCATAGACCATGATCCATATGTCTAAAAATAGACATAGTCTAAAAATAGACTTTGCGCCAAAAATAGCCTGCGGGCCCACTTAGTGAAGGTGACTTCTTTCCACTAAGCTCCAACATCTTGTTGCATTTTCAACACCCTATGGATCAAGAGGTTTTCTAGAATCCAGGCCTCACTATCACTATCATCACTTTGGACTTGGATGATGTCGAATGTGCTCTCCTGTTCATGACTTCCTTCTACCTTGCCCTTCCCTTTGCTTTGGGAGGCTATTCTAGTGCTCTTCCTCCTAGGCAAATCAATGATGGGATTCTTTGGAAATTTTCCTTTACTTCGGAGAGCCCTTTGTCACATTTGGAGTGACCACTCTAGGCACTCTCTTCTTTGTTTTCCGGGGCTTGGCCTTTTTATGAGAAGATGGCATGGCCCCTTTACCTTTGTCACCTTGCTTGTCATTTTCTTGAAGTTGCTGTTCCTCAAGCTATGGCTGATGTGTAACATGCTGTGGCTGCCCTTGCTCATCACTGTCATGTTGTTCAGTCTCCTTTGGCTGCCCTTGTTGCTCTGTTTCACCCTCATCATAAGTCTGATGTATATCATCAAAGGTCTGCTCACCCTCATTATGAGTCTACTGTTCTTCCTGCTGCTGCCCTTCATCATCTTTATGCTGTTGTTCTGTATCATCCTCACTGTCATGCTGCTGTTCAACACTTTCTTCCTCTTTCTCTTGCTGTTGTTCATCACCATAAGGTTACTCACACTTATCATGAGTCTGTTGTTCATCCTCATCAATGTCATGCTGCTGCCCTTCATCCTCTTCCTCATCATCATGATCAAGCTCTTCTCCCTCTTCGGGTTCTTATGCTTGTTCTGTAGAAAATTCGAGCTTTTTAGGAATAGGTCAGCTAGAGGAAGGCGATGGGTGATGAGTAGGATATTTAGGGGATATATGGACTAGAGGGATAGTGGAGAAATCTGGATGAGTGATGAAAACATCCCAAGAGACCTCTCTCTTTTCAAGCTGATGGAGAATGATGATTTTGATGAGAGAATGATGGAAGAGACAGGAGATTTGTTGCAAAGGAGGCTTCTTCTAGACTGTGGAGGCCATTTTCTCAATGCTCTTGTGTAAGAAGAAGGGTAGATTTAGCAATCTGGCTCTAGTGAAATGCATGAGCAGGCGAATGTGATATGCATAAATTCGGGAGAATCTTCCCTCACAAGTGATGTACTTCATGATAATCTTCATGAGAGGGGTGTAGCTAGCTAAAAGATATGAGAAAGGGAAAGTAGAAGGACATGATTCTCTGTGCTTAGGCTTTAGAAAGGGTTTGTAATCGTCTGAGTCTAAATGGCTTTGTTTAAACCATTTCTCGCCAATATAGGGGATTTTAGTGGCCTTGGAGATGGATCTTGGGGAGAACTTGAAGTCAAGGCCTGCCAATTGGAAATGCTTATCTTGAAACCTTAAAGCGCAAAGATGTGTTAAAGGAGAGAAACTCTTCACCTCTTGCACCCTTTGACAAAAATCTAAACACCCCACCTCATGAAAATTGAATAAGACTGATGGGTTTGCATTCACTTCTTCAATGAAAATAGGTTCATATCTCTTATGCAATCCACTCCTACTATCCTACCTAGGAGGCATCTTGCTCTAGATGCTCTCTGCAAAACCAAACTACCTCAAAAGGTTTTTGAAATTTCTTTTCAAACACCACTCTGTTTCACATATCAATCACTGTTCGATCAAGGTAAATTTGGTTTCAAAGCTGTGTAAAATGTTTTCTTTGATATTAGGTCCCTGCTCCTCCCAAAGCAATGCCTTTCCCCTTTGTATGCCAATCAACAAATAAATCTATAATAAGCACACAGTCAATAAAAGATATACACAGTCAAAGGGTCACTGTGTTTGGGTAAGGTTACTCAGCTCTTTGTGTTTTTGGTGTGGGAACATACAGCATTGTAGCAGACAAACAACAAAAATTTCTCACAATCAATACACTGCTCTTGTGTTCACTACTCCTCACACAGATTTTGACAATACCTCCAAATGAAAAATTACAGTCTTATACACTACAGTTTTCTTATGGACAAATTGGCAGCCTTGACTCTGTTCTTCACCACAAGGAGGACTTCTAAAATAAAAGGGCACTCATATAATGATCATTGTAGCTGAAATTAAGCTCATTGTTTTGCTCTTTTAAACCCTATTTTTCTCCTTTCAAATAGTGCCTTCACCTTTTAATATTTCTTTGAGGACAGTCAATTGGGTCCTTTGTCATCCATCAAAATACATTACTTTTACTATGACAGTGCTGGGCAAACAAAGCCACTGCAACCTCAATTTTTTTGAGCAAAACTATCGACCCTTATCACCACTGCTTTGTTCCCACTATTTTCAGCTGACAGAGGTATTGCTTTATCTCAGTTTCAAGTGTAGCTTTAGGTCCTTTGAGGCAAGAACGACCACCTTTCTTTCAACCAACTATAAAAACAACCCTCAAACCCTCTCACACCGACACACCTTGCCCTTCCTTTTGCTTTGGGAGGCTATTCTAGTGCTCTTCCTCCTAAGCAAATCAATGATGGGCTTCTTTGGCAATTTTCATTTACTTCGGAGAGCCCTTGTCACATTTGGAGTGACCACTCTAGGCACTCTCTTCTTTGCTGTCCAAGGCTTGGCCTTTTTAGGAGAAGATGGCATGGCCACTTTACCTTTGTCACCTTGCTTGTCATTTTCTTGAAGTTGTTGTTCCTCAAGTTGTGGCTGATGTTTAACATGTTGTGGCTGCCCTTGCTCATCACTGTGATACTGTTCAGTCTCCTTTGGCTACCCTTGTTGCTCTGTTTCACCCTCATCATAAGTTTGATGTATATCATCGAAGGTTTGCTCACCCTCATTATGAGTTTGTTGTTCTTCCTGCTGCTGCCCTTCATCATCTTTATGCTGCTGTCTGTATCATCCTCACTGTCATGCTGTTGTTCAGCACTTTCTTCCTCTTTCCCTTACTTTTGTTCATCACCATAAGGTTGCTCACCCTTATCATGATTCTATTGTTCATCCTCATCAATGTCATGCTGCTGCCCTTCATCCTCTTCCTCATCATCATGATCAGGCTCTTCTCCCTCTTCGGGTTGTTCTTCTTGTTCTGTAGCAAATTCGAGCTTTTTAGGAATAGGTCTACTAGAGGAAGGCGATGGGTGATGAGTAGGAGATGTAGGGGATGTATGGATTGGAGGGACAACGGAGAAATCTGGATGAGTGATGAAAACATCCCAAGAGACCTCTCTCTTTTCAAGCTGATGGAGGATGATGATTTTGATGAGAGAATGATGGAAGAGACGGGCGATTTACTGCAAAGGAGGCTTCTTCTGGACTATGGAGGCCATTTTCTCAATGCTCTTGTGTAAGAAGAAGGGTATATTTAGCAATCTGGCTCTAGTGAAATGCATGAGCAGTTGAATGTGATATGCATAAATTCGGGAGAATCTTCCCTCACAAGTGAAGTACTTCATGATAATCATCATGAGAGGGGCGTAGATGGCTAAAAGATATGAGAAATGGAAAATAGAAGGACATGATTCTCTGTGCTCAGGATTTAGGAAGGGTTTGTAATCATCTAAGTCTAAATGGCTTTGTTTAAACCATTTCTCACCAATATAGGGGATTTTAGTGGCCTTGGAGATGGATCTTGGGGAGAACTTGAAGTTAAGGCCTGCCAATTGGAAATGCTTATCTTGAAACCTTAAAGCGCAAAGATGTGTTAAACGAGAGAAACTCTTCACCTCTTGCACCCTTTGACAAAAATATAAACACCCCACCTCATGAAAATTGAATAAGACTGATGGGTGTGCATTCACTTCTTCAGTGGAAATAGGGTCATATCTCTTATGCAATCCACTCCTACTATCCTGCCTGGGAGGCATCTTGCTCTAGATGCTCTCTGTAAAACAAAACTGCCTCAAAAGGTTTTTGAAATGTCTTTTCAAACACCACTCTGTTTCACCTATCAATCACTATTTGATCAAGGTAAATTTGGTTTCAAAGCTGTGTAAAAAATTTTCTTTGACATTAGGTCCCTACTCCTCCGAAAGCACTGCCTTTCCCCTTTGTATGCCAATCAACAAATAAATCTATAATAAGCACACAATCAATAAAAGATATACATAGTCAAAGGGTCACTGTGTTTGGGTAAGGTTACTCAGATCTTTATGTTTTTGGTGTGAGAACATACAACTTTGTAGCAGAAAAACAATAAAAAATTCTCACAATCAATACACTGCTCTTGTGTTCACTACTCCTCACACAGATTTTGACAATACCTCCAAATGAAAAATTACAGCCTTATACACTACAGTTTGCTTATGGAAAAATTGGCAGCCTTGACTCTATTCTTCACCACAAGGAGGACTTCTAAAATAAAAGGGCACTCATATAATGATCATTGTAGCTGAAATTAGGCTCAATGTTTTGCTTTTTTAAACCCTGTTTTTCTCCTTTCAAACAGTGCCTTCACCTTTTAATATTTCTTTGAGGACAGTCAATTGGGTCCTTTTTCATCCATCAAAATACATTACTTTTACTATGACAGTGCTGGGCAAACAAAGCCACTGCAACCTCGCGTTTTTTGAGCAAAACTATCAACCCTTATCACCACTGCTTTGTTCCCACTATTTTCAGCTGACAGAGGTATTGTTTTATCTCAGTTTCAAGTGCATCTTTAGGTCCTTTGAGGCAAGAATGACCACCTTTCTTTCAACCAGCTGTAACAATATCCCTCAAACCCTCTCACACCAACACACCTTGACTTACACCAAAGGTTTCATTTTTCACCACTTACTTAGTCCTTTGACAAACGAACATATGATCACCCTTTAGAAAAATGAATATACTAAAGAGGCACATAAATACCTTGAAACACGATGGCAGACTTGTTCGAGGAGTTTGATCTGCTTCAGGATTGGTTAGGAGGCGTTTTGATCATTTGAACCTGCGCTACAGATTTGAATGAGAGAGCGCCGCGCAAACAATATGTTGGGTCACTTTGTCGGGCCGATGTGACCAACGCCTACAGGCGCGCCGAGCGACAATGTATTTCCTTCGTAAACTTGTGCTTGAACGCGCAACACAACTCTACAAGTGCGCCATGCAGTCTCCAAGCCCGAAAAAATCTGTGAAAATGCTCAAAAACTCTTTCTCCGATCTAGTGAACAGCAAAGGGGAGTTTATCTTGTGTTTTAAGAGATTCAAAAAGGGTTTGCAATGGTCCTCAACCTCTTTTGAAAATGAATAAGCCAAGTTCCCTTTCGTATTTGATTGGTGAGGGTTTTGTAATAGAGGTTTGAAAATGCCCCTTTTAAACAAGACTTGAATCCCTTTCCTTTGAAACACAACCAGATACCTTTTTATTTGGAAAAAATGTCATAGTGATGATGACCGCTTATTTCATAAACCTAACCTCCTTTTTGAAGTAAAACAACCTTTTTTAAGAATCAAAATTCTTACTGCTTCTCATTTAAGGAATGAAAAAATGTCCTCCTTTTTGATATCTGCACTGTGGAAGGAAAAACTGCTCAGAGTCATGTGAAGGATTGTAGAGGTGCTTTTGAGTGCAACTACCTTTTTGCTAGGGGAAGAAGCTTTAACTGTAATTTCAAAATCCCTTTCCACCTCTTGTCTTTGTATAGCTCCTCTGCTGGTACTCTTGATCAGTTGAAATAGGTTTTTATGAAAAAGGAAAGAGAAAGCACCTCTGAATATCATCATCATCCATTTGTTTTTGTTATTTAAAGAGAGGGCAGCTGTAGAAAACACTTTGTGTTATATGAGGTTTTCTTTGACCGTGGGTAAAAACTTGTTGGAGACTTTAAGTGAAAATCTTGTTTACAAAAGGCCTCCAACCCCAAAACCACCAACTTATCCTCCTATTTACAAAATGATCCAATTTTCATTTTTGAGGAGATAAGACAGGGGATGATGTTCTAGATTGTAAATTTGAACAAGGGAGAACTGTCCTTTAGTTCTTCTGTGAAGGAGGTCTGCAAGAAGCCTCGGCTTTCATTTATTTCACCTCTTTTTGAGAGCAGTCCCTTTAGAATCTTTGGCATATGCCATGATTTCTTTTCATCTTCAAACCATGATGAGCTCCTTTACTTTGCTTATGAAGGATGCCTTCTTTGACATATGCTTGTTTTCCTTTTGAACATGATGGCAGAGGTTACTTTGAGACCAAGGCCACCTTTGACTCCTTTGGTCATCAATTTAATAATATTTCTTCACTGATGATAAACCCATTAGCTTCACATTGTAACTCAATAATAGTGAACTCATGAAAATCATTTTTAAAACCCACTGCTTGGCTTCTGCCTTTAATCATCACTTTACTTCAGAAAACCTTAGACACTGTCTCACTGTTCATGAAAAAATTTGTCTTACAGTCAGTTGCAACTCTTAAGATCAAACTTTGTCCATTTTCCCTCTGCTTATAGATGAAGGAGGCGCTCCTAACCCTCTTCTTGTGAAATGAAGGAGGTTCTTCAGTCTTCAAACCCTCTACTTATAGATGAAGGAGGTTTTTAGTCATGTCATATCATCAACCCTTTGACAGTGTTATTTTTCCTTTCACTGTCCTCTCAGGCTTTGAATGTGATTACAAAAGCTTAATGAAAAACTCTATGCTCTGTCGCTACATCCCAGTCTCAAGATCACATTGATAAGCATCTTTCTTCTCATGTGGAACCAAAAATTGTCTTCTGGGATGCTGGTATGCCTCTGTCCTTGAAAGGTCCATTAAAACACTGTAAGAACACCTAGAATTAGTTTGACTTATGGTCCATGTATTGCTGAGACTTGAGGGTGTATTAGTGGTGCGACCTATGGCTGTAACCAACTTTATTTACAGAATGGGAAGGTCTGTTATGATTGGTCGATAGAAGATGTAGGTTGTTTGACTTTAGGATAGTTTTCCAAGGGAGAAATGCTTAAAGTGCCACTTCGTAACTTAGGGGAGACTTTTTGGACAGATTTGGATTGTTTCTTTAGAGCTGATGGGTAGACTAGTATGACTGAGGTTAGGTAGGATAGTGATAATGAGGTTTCATCTTGTCATGGGCGAACTGAAAGGTAAGAGAGAAAAAATTTTTATGGGTGTTTTCCAGCTAGAAAATTTGACAAAATTTTAGATTAGCTGCTAGAAAACTTGGCTGTTACAACTAGTCATAACCAACAAGTGAAAAATACTGATGACTAACAGATAGAAGGAGAGGTTACAACATAGTGACTGATTCATTGTGACCTTCCAAAAAATTTCCCAAGTCTCATCACAGCATGAGTCTCTCCAACAGTAGCTCCACAAATCAAACTCTCTATTGAAAATTCTCCAGCATTTATCTACTCAAATTATTCCCCCTTGAACATTTAGCTTTGTGTTTAATTTATAGATGAACTGTAAGTTGTTTTTCAATAAATTTCATTCCAAAAATAGGCAAGACATGTTTTCCAGTTATGTAGATGTAAAAAGGACACTTGGATCCGAAGCATGACACATGTGAACCATTCTAGAAGACACTCGCCAAGCGAAGATTCCGGAACAATGAGAATTTCGCTCCCAATGTGACCAACGCACCTTTGAATGTCGGGAAATGCTTTGTAGAGCAGCCTTGAATGGGGCTACCTTCATATGCAATGCACTTAGGCCCCTTAGAGCCTGCGTTGGTGATCTCCCACATGTTTAATAATAAGCTTCAAACCATGGAAAAGCCTTGCTTTGATGAAATTCATTTGTTTGATTCATGTTTCTTCCTGTCTTAGGGCATATAGCAACTGAGATGATAGGGAATGAAATACCCTTGATCATCGGTCCTGGAGATGATGCCCAGTTAACCAGATCATTAGGAATGGTACCCAAATTGACCTATAACATGGAGCATCATGTAGTGAGATATTTCTCACCAAAACTGAATCAGGTGACCTCCCAGTTGGTTTTCCACTAGATAAGAGTGTCCCATGTAGAATTATCATGAACATAATAGATGGGAATGTGAGGTCCTTTCTTCCACTGTGAAAATCCATCTCTGTTTTCGGTGTGGAAGTGTTATGTGAGGGATAAGTATGCATGCATTTTGTTAGGTCCCTATATTACTAGTATAGTCCCTTATTGTTATTATTGTACCCTTGTAACCCCCATATTGTTATTATTGTGCCCTTAAATTATTATTGTTAGGTCGGCTAGGATTACATTGTGGCCCCATGGACTCCTATGTATAGAAAGGAGGTTTTTTAATTTGAATCATCCAAGAATTGTTCATTCATGTAATGTATTAGAGGTTTACCCCTCAAAGTGGCTTATTTCTAAGGCATTGATATCTCTTTTCTTCTCTTCTTGGAGCTGGTTTCAAACATTTGGTATCAGAGATTTGAGATTTTAGGGTTTCACTGCTCCAAACAGGTCATCGTGGAATTTTCGCTATAACATTTCTTCTACGAAGGTTCAAAATTTGAAATTTTTAGAGTGCGAAGCCAAAATCTTGAGGAACATCGTCGCAAAATTTCAGAGCTTGGTTTGCAATATTTTCAGAGATATGATTTGTGCAAGTTAGGTCATTTTGCAGGCTCCTGAATTTAACCTAAACAAGTCATCGTGGTATTTTCGTAATAAATTTTTTTATACGAAGGTTAAGAAGCTAAAATTTTTATAGGGTGCAGTCGCAGTCCTCAGGAATATTGTCACAAAATTTCAGATATTGGTTCGCAATATTTTCGGAGATATGATTTGTGTAAGTTAGGGCTTTTTGAGGCTTCTGAATTTCATCTCAAAGTGGTGATCGTGGGAAAATATTCATAGCTCTCTCTCTGAGCATCGGATTGGAATGATGTAAAAAGTGGTCGCAAGTACATAGACTATAGTTTTTATTCTATAAATTTCAGAGCCAAAGGAGGAAACATCGACACGTGGCAAGTCGTACAAGTTCGCTCTATTGAACCAATCCAAAATTGGGTCATTGTGGGAGATTGGACATAACGTTACCTTGAAGAATCCAAATCAGATCAGACCTATGGAATTTAAAAGAAGCTTCATAGGGCTACTGTAGTGCTCAATTTTAGATATTTAGGATCTGCAATTATAGATATAGTTCAATTTCAATATCGAGCTCCTCAAAAGAAAGTAAAAGGTGTGTATTTTGTTTTCCGAATTTCATAAGTCTTGTTTGAAGAATCAAGTTGAATTGATTTTAAGGGAATATTGTAGAACATATATCAGTATTGGATTCTAAAATGGCCCCTAAAAAGAATTCAACACCCATTAAGCCTTTAGAAATCTATACTATGACTCATGAAGACAAAGAATGGCAACATGACATATCAAAATTACAAGAGCAAGTGCAACAAATTTCGCTCTCGCAAAGAGCAGCAAAAAATCACATGGAAGTTTTGAAGAAAGGTGAGGAAACTAAGATGGATGGTTTTAAGAAAGGTGTGGAATATAATATGGATGGTTTGAAGAATGACATGGAATCTAAGATAGATGGCATGGAATCTAAGACAGATGGCATGGAAGCTGGCATGGAATCTAAGATGGATGACATGGAAGCTAAGATCGATGAGAAAATGGAAAACATGAAGAATGATCTAAAAGCAGACATGGAAGGTTTGACAAAGTTGATAAAAGAAATTTTTCCTGATGGTGAAAAGATAGTAGAGGAAAATCATGATGAGAACGAAATAAATGTTAATAGTGACTTCATAAAATCTAATGTTGGTGGCAAGAACCACCGTATTCCAAAAATGGATATGAGGAAGCTTGATGGAAAGGATCCTGTAACATGGATATTACAGATGGAGCAATATTTCGATCTCCATAATGTGCAAAACACACAAAAGGTGCGCATTACAACTTTAAATTTAGAACAAAATAAATTTGTATGGTATCGATGGCTTTTCTCCCGTAAAAAAATTGTCACTTGGTCAATTTTTACGGAGGAAATGATATCACATTATGAGGATACAAAGATCAACACCTTCTTTAGCCAATTGATAAATCTCAAACAAAAGGGTTTAATGGGGGAGCACATTGAAGACTTCCAAAAATTGAATATAAGGGTAACTGATATTCCAGAGGAACACAGGATTGATCTCTTCATAGGTACTTTAAAGGATAACATCCAACATGAAGTTTGAGTTTTGGAACCTAATTCATTGGAGAAGGCATTCAGGTTGGCAAGAATAATTGAATGTAAAATTATGGCGACAAGGAAGCCTACTGCTCACTTCTATAAAGAGGGAAGTGTTGCTACTCCTAGATTTCCACAACCTATAAGGTTGACACCACAACAATTGGAAGAAAAAAGAGAAAAATGGCTTTGCTACAGTTGTGATAGAAAATACACTAAAGGTCATAAGTGTGCTGAGAAGAAATTATTTTACATAGATTGTGAAGAGGAAGAAGAAAATGAACAAGAAGAGGATATACACCAGGAACTAGCCCTAGAAGAGGAAGAAATGAGTCCCACCATATCGTGTAATGCATTGGCAGGAATTACCACTCCTCGAACTCTCAAGATAGAAGGACATATCAAGAAGAAAAAGTTAATAGTGTTGATTGATTCAGGTAGCACCCATAATTTTATTCATTGTAAGGTAGCCAAGGAATTGAATTGTTTCCTATACCCAGCACCAGAATGTCAAGTGATGGTTGCAAATGGAGGAACTATAAATTGCTCTAGAAAATGCCATAATATCAATCTAACCATGGGGGAATATGTATTGACTAGTCCAATGCTTGCCATTCCTATGGGAGGTGCTGATGTTGTACTAGGAGTACAATGGTTACAATCTTTGGGGACGGTAGCTTTTAATTTTCAAGAACTTTTCTTGAAATTTTTTTCAGAAGGAAAGGAAGTCGAATTACGGGGTATTGCAGGGATGCCAGGAAAGATAATAAGCTCTAATGTCATGACAAAGCTTCTAAAGAAAGAACAAAGAGGCATAATTGCACAATTATGCTCACTAGAAGTTCCAACATCAAAATCATCTATTTCTGCAGATCTCCAAAAAGTCTTGGACAATCATTCCAAGGTTTTTGAAACTCAAAAAGGACTCCCACCTATTTGTGATCATGATCATGCTATTCATTTGATTCCAGGAAGTGTTCCTCCAAACATCAGGCCTTATAGATATCCTTACGTCCAAAAGAGCGAAATTGAACGTATGATTGCAGAAATGTTAGAGGCAGGTATAATTCAACCTAGTCAAAGTTCTTTCTCTGCTCCCGTAGTATTGGTACACAAGAAGGATGGATCATGGAGAATGTGTCCGGATTATAGGGAGCTCAATAAGCTCACCATTAAAGATAAATTTCCCATTCCTGTGATTGATGAATTATTGGATGAATTGCATGGAGCAATTTATTTTACCAAGTTGGATCTTCGTTCAGGATATCATCAAATTAGAATGAAGACTGAAGATATTCCAAAAATAGCATTTCGAACTCATGAGGGTCATTATGAATTCTTGGTCATGCCTTTTGGCCTTACCAATGCACCTTCTAAATTTCAAGGGTTGATGAATTCCATTTTCAAACCCTTCCTTAGAAAATTTGTGCTAGTATTTTTTGATGATATACTAATCTACAACGGGTCTTGGAAGGATCATGTTGAACATGTTGACAGGGTGCTCAAACTATTGCAGGAGAAACAATTATATGCAAAAACATCCAAATGTTTCTTTGGAGTACAAGAGGTGTAATATCTGGGTCATATTGTATCTCACGAGGGTGTTAAGGTAGACCCTAACAAAATTAAAGCCATTAAGGAATGGAAAGTCCCCATAACCATAAAGTAGTTGCGAGGATTTCTCGGGTTAACAGGGTATTATCGCAAGTTTGTTAAGAATTATGGGAGAATAGCAGCACCTCTAACAACATTATTGAAGAAAGATGCATTTTCATGGACTCCTGAAGCAACTAAGGCCTTTGAACATCTTAAAGAGGCAATGTGCCTAGCACCGGTCTTAGCTACGCCAGACTTCACAAAAACCTTTATTGTGGAATGTGATGCCTCAGGAAATGGAATTGGGGCAGTTTTAATGCAGGAAGGAAGACCCATTGCTTTTGAAAGTCGTCCAATCAAAGGAAAGTATTTACAGAAACCTATTTATGAGAAGGAAATGTTAGCAATACTACATGCACTAAAGAAATGGAGAACTTACCTAATGGGAAGACACTTCAAGGTGAAAATTGATCATGATAGTCTTAAACACTTTTTGGAACAAAGACTATCTTCAGAAGAGTAGCAAAAATGGGTCACAAAGATGTTGGGTTATGACTTTGAAATAATCTACAAAAAAGGAAAGCTTAATGTTGTTGCAGATACACTCTCAAGAAAGAATGAAGAGGTAGAAGCATTGCTTTGTGCCATTTCTATTATCCAACCAGATTGGATAACCGAAGCAAGAGATGAATGGAAGAAGGAAGAAGATGTGTGGACACTCATTCAAAAGTTGCAGCAAGAGCCTAGTACATCTAATACATTTAGTTGGAAATATGATTCCTTATGGTACAAAGATAGCTTATATCTTTGTAATAATTCCCAAATAAAACAAAAGATTCTTTTGGAATTGCACACTTCTCCTTTAGGAGGACACTCTGGATTTTTAAAAACCTACCACAAGGTGAAGAAAGAATTTTTTTGGTAAGGCCTTAAATCTGATATTCAAAATTTTGTGGCGGAATGTTTGGTTTGCTAGCAGAATAAACTTAAGACAATTAAGACCCTGGGTCTTCTACAACCTTTATCCATTCCAAGTCAATGTTGGGAGGAGATTTCAATGGATTTTATCACAGGTTTACCTAAGTCCGAAGGAAAGAGTGTCATCATGGTGGTTGATAGACTTACCAAGCATGCACACTTTTGTGCATTATCTCATCCATTTAAAGCAAGTACAGTTGCTACTACATTTATGGACACAATTCAAAATCTACATGGAAACCCAAGGGTTATTGTGAGCGACATAGATCCTATTTTTACTGGAAGTTTTTGGATGGAGTTATTTTCTTGTTTGGTTACTCAATTAGCTCATAGCTCATCTTATCATCCTCAATCTGATGGTCAAACTAAGATAGTAAATAAATTTTTGGAAGGATATCTTCGTTATTTTGTATCTGATAAACAAACACAATGGGTCAAGTGGTTACCTCCAGTTGAATGGTGGTATAACACTTCCTTCCATACTCCAGCAAAAATGACCCCATTTATGGCACTTTATGGATTTCATCCACCATCCATCACATCATATTTAAGAGAAAATTTGAAGGTTCAAGCACTGGAAGATCACATCGAGCATCAACAAGAAGTTCTCCAACTCTTAAAGGACAACCTAAATTTGGAACAAAATTGAATGAAACAATAGGCAGATCAACATCGCAGTGAGAGAAGTTTTGATGTAGGAGACTGGGTATTTTTACGGCTACAACCATACAAACAAATTTCCCTCAAGCAAGCTAAGAAAGATAATAAATTATCGCCAAAGTACTATGGTCCTTACAAGGTGTTGCAAAATATTGGTACTATGGAATACAAATTGGAGCTTCCTGCTTCTTCACAAGTGCATCCAATTTTCCATGTTTCATGCTTAAAGAAGGTTATAGGTGAAAATCTTCCAGTTCAAATAATATTGCCAGAATGTGATGAGGAATGAAAAATCATATTGGAACCTGAAGCGGTCATGGAAAAAATAACTCGATAGCTATGGAATTGACCAATTTCAGAGTATCTCATCAAGTGGAAGAACTTACCCACTGAAGATTCTACATGGGAGGACGAGAATTTTATACGGAAGCACCTAGAGCTACTCAAGCATTGAGGACAACACTTTTTTGAAGGAAAGGGGAATGTTAGGTCCCTATATTACTAGTATAGTCCCTTATTGTTGTTAGTGTAACCCCCATATTGTTATTATTGTGCCCTTAAATTATTATTGTTAGGTCGGCTAGGATTACATTGTGGCCCCATGGACTCCTATATATAGAAAGGAGGTTTTGTAATTTGAATCATCCGAGAATTTTTCATTCATGTAATGTATTGGAGGTTTCCCCATCGAAGTGGCTTATTTCTAAGGCATTGATATCTCTTTTCTTCTCTTTTTGGAGCTGGTTTCACAACACCTTTGATAATTTGAGGTTCACCACTCTTCTTGTCCACCCATTCCATTTGCAAAACCTCCCAATCAGTGGTGACTTTCCCCAATGTAATCAACCATTGAACACCCAAGATAACAATGGTGTTTGGTATGTCAACTACAAAGAAGTGATCCACCAAAGTGTAGGATCCCATGGTGACTAAAAGTGATGGGACATAATGCATGCATTGCATTTTTCTATCTCCTGGGACCAAAACAAAGAATCCCTCAAAAGTATCAGTGGGTATTGCCCTCCTTTGCACAAGATGGGCACCAATGAAATTGTGGGTAGCCCCACTATCAATCAATACAGAAAACCTCTTATTCATGATTGAACTTTGAACTCTTAAGGTCAAGTACTTAGGTACTACCCTCAATGATGAAAGAGTTCCTCCAATAGGAGAAAATGCTCCATTTCCATCTCCTGATGGTGTTGGATCTCCTTCAACATTGTCACCACTATGACATCTTCTTGGTTCATCATCTTCATCTTCGTCAAGATCTGAGAAGACCTATATGTAATGTGCTTTACCAACAACACATCTATGTCCAGGTACCCATGTTTCTTGGAAAGTGAAGCATAGATTCTTTCTCCTTAGATCTCTCTGGACTTAAATATCAAGAGGCTTCTTGAATGAGATTTCCTTTGAAGGAGCAACTTTTTCTTCCTTTCCCTTAGAAGGAAAAGAGGGCTTGCTCTGAAAGTTTGACTTTTCTTTTGGCAAGGAATATTGAAGGTCTCTAGCCATCTCAATGGCATCATGCAAGGTAGTGGGCTTGGTAGATTTTACCAACCCATGAAGAGGTTCATCTAGACCATCAATGAACATGTACACCCTTCTTGCTGCAGACAAGTCAGGAACCATAATAGATAATCTCAAAAATTCAGAAATGTAAGACTCTATATTACTTGATTGCTTCAACTTTGCAAGGCTCATGAAATGTGCCTCTGGATATTTTGTGTCAAACCATTCCACCAACCTTCTAGTGAACGCAGAATAATTAGTCACATTGACATGACCCAATGTAAAAAAGCCATGGAACCACCAGTTGTGTGCTTCACCTTCAAAGTGCAGTGTTGCAATCTTGATAGCTTCCATCTCAGAGACCTTGTTCAACTGGAAGTAGATGTCCAGTTTTTCTACCCATGCTTTGGCATAACAAGTGGATGACCCATAAAACTTGGGTAAAAATAAGCTGCCCATAGAGTGATGTCGATCATGATTCTGAGTGAATCCACCATCTCTATGCTGATGCCTTGGCCTTCTTTTGTCCTTGAGGTGACAAAACTCTTGAAAAATTAGGTGATCCTTGAATCTCTGATTCTGAGACTCATATTATTCAAATTATTCTTGAATGGATGCTTTCTCTTGAGGCCCTTCATTTTCCACAGCCAAAAAAGTAGGGATGGTCGAAAATTGTGGAGCTTGTGGCTGATTCACTGGTTGATCATTCCAATGATGAGACATGCCAAATATTTCTCCAAGATGAAATCTCTTAGGATATTCCTTGATTCTATCCATTCTCATCTCTTTGATCTCTCTAGCAAGATCTTGCATAACTTTCAGAAGGGTTTTTGAAAACTTCTTCCCATCTTCATCACTTCCAGATTCAGGGGCTTTACCCTTGTCTTTGTCATCATTTGTGTGATCAAATTTCTTCTGTCTTCTTCTTAGATACCTCTTCTCTCTGTCAGTAAGAGGCTCATGTTATTCTGAATACATATTGGCTTCTTACAGGTTGTGCCAAGATGATTTCTCTGATACCACTATAATATCCCAAAATGGGAATAACAGCAATATTAAACAATACTGCCCAGAAAATAACATAGTTCGGAAAAGTAAGAGCAGGAGGCCAATATGGAGGCTCAAAAATTACATATACATCAGAAAATCAGATTTACAATAAGGCCCATACAATGCATAATAGTAAATAGAAGACTTATACAGAATAAATCCCTCATAAAGAGGTGTTGCAATCACATATATTCATTGCAAAGGCTTGACAACGTTATTTTATTGAGCATAGAGCAGCTAAATATTAAAAATTATATATAGAGCTAAATAATGCATGAACAGTCATATCTATGATATATCCATACACTATAGAGTCTCTTCTTTACATATCCCTTGGGGTTTAATCAAAACATGAAACACATGGAGTAGATCTGAGATCTTATGCAGCATATATGTAGAATGATTCAGAATTTCTGAAGAAAATACAGGAGTATTCAAATCAGATCTGAATATGACATGGAATAGATCAAAAATCCATGGATCACCACAGTGAAGGGAAGATTCCCAACACTAGAGATCACTCCTCCAAAATTATGCCAAAAGACCCTGCAACTTAACACTTGCAGGTAACGCAGTTTTAGAAGATGGACTGCACTATAGACTTGAAGAATAGTTTGGCCTAATGCCAAGGTATGGATCTGAAGCTCCAATGATCCAATACACTCTTGTCAAGGGGATAGAAGACTTTCCCACTGAAAAGAGGCACTAGATTGGCCTAGATTTGAATAGATCTAGCCTCCACTTGTTGCAGCTTACAAGGGCAACCATACCCTCAATAGGATATGTGTTGTAGTTGGAAGATGAAGCTTGGCCAAATACCTGATAGTAGACAAGATCAACAAGACTCTTCCAAGAGGCCTTTCAAGGAAAGAGGTGGGATTCCCGATCAAGAACACCCAATGCTAAATAGCACTATTCTCAGCTAAACAACAAGAGAATGATATATGTCTAAATAGATAATATATTTAGAAATATAACATGTTCAACAACCTTCTTCTTCTGTCATCCTCTTCCTTTTATAATATAAAAGTCTTGCAAAACCCTAAACCATCTCAATGATTTAGCTTCTTTCACATGTGCCGCCTCCAACTAAGACTGCATTGTGCATCAAGGAGGTTCATTGCATCTATATAGGGCTGTTTATTTGGTCTTGTTGACCTAGTCAAATTTCTCAATCCCTTTCACACATAAGGGTGTTTTATTAAGGTAGCCGAGATTTAGCATTGTTCACATGGGGTGTTGATTTATTCTCCGATTTTAGGAGTTTTTCTTGTCCTCCTTTACACATTTATTCATGCAACAGGAAAATGAAACAAAATTTTATATTCCCATTATATTGGGCTAATTGGGAATATTACAATATGATCTGTGGAAGTTAGGGCTTTTTGTAGGCTCCTGAATTTAACTTAAACAGGTCATCGCGGAATTTTTGCTAGAACATTTTTTCTACGAGGTTTCAAAAGCTAAAAATTTTACAGAGTGAAGCCAAAATCCTGAGGAATGTCATGGAGAAATTTCAGATATTGATTCACATTATTTTGGGAGGTAGGATCTATGGAAGTTAGGGCTTGTTCAGGCTCCCAAATTTCATCTCAAAGAGGTGATCATTGAAAAATATTCATAACTCTCTCTATGAGCATCGAATTGGAATTATGTAAAGAATGGCCACAAGTACAGGGATTTTGGTTTCCTGTCTATCAATTTCAGAGCAGAAGGATGAAATAATGAACCAGACCATAATTAGGTCACTGTGGGATATTGGACATAACTTTGCCTTAAAGATTCCAAATCAGGTCAGACATGTGGCATTCAAAAAATGATTCAGAGGGCCACCTCAGGGCTAAATTTCAAATATTGAATATCCAAAATAACAGAGATAATTCAGTTTCAACATCGAGCTCCTCAAAATCAAGAAAAAGGTGTGTATATTTTTTTTCCAAATTGCATAAGTCTTGTGTAAAAAATCAGTTTGAAGTGATTCCAAGGGCCTATTGAGCATATATTTCAGTATTGGGTTCTAAAATTCCTCCTAAAAATAATTCAAAACCCATTGAGTCCTCATAATACCCTACTATGACTCATGAAGATGAAGAATTGCAACATGATCTATCAAAATTGCAAGAGCAAGTGCACAAAATTTCGCTCTCGCAAAGAGCAACAAAAAATGAAACGGAAGTTTTGAAGAAAGGTGTGGAAGCGAAGATGGATGGTTTGAAGAATAATATGGATGGTTTGAAGAAAGGCATGGAAGCTAAGATGGAGGACATGGAAGAAAAAATGACAGACAACATGGAAAACATGAATAATTATCTAAAAGCAGACATGGAAGGTTTGAAAAAGTTGATACAAGAAATTATTCCTAATGGCGAAAATATAGTAGAAGAAACTCTTGATGAAAACAAAATAGATGTTAATCGTGATTTCATAAAATCTAATGTTGGATGGAAGAACCACCATATTCCAAAGATGGATATGAGGAAGTTTGATGGCAAGGATCCTGTAACATGGATACTACAGATGGAGCAATATTTTTATCTCAATAATGTGAAAAACACACAAAAGGTACGCATTGCAACTTTACATTTAGAACAATATACATTTGTATGGTATCAATGGCTTTGCTTCCGTAAAAAAATTGTCACTTGGTCAATTTTTACAGAGGAAATGATAGCACATTATGAGGATACAAAGAGCAACACCTTCTTTAGCCAATTGATAAATCTCAAACAAAAGGGTTCAGTAGTGGAGCACATTGAGGACTTCCAAAAATTGAATATAAGGGTAACTGATATTCCAGAGGAACACACGATTGATTTATTCATAGGGACTTTAGAGGATAACATCCAACATGAATTTTGCATTTGGGAACCTGATTAATTGGAGAACGCATTTAGGTTGGCAAGAAAAATTGAATGTAAAATTATGGCGACAAGGAAGCCTACCACTCACATCTAGAAAGATGGAAGTGTTCCTACTCCTTGATTTCCACAACCGACAAGGTTGACACCAAAAAAATTGGAAGAAAAAAGAGAAAAAGGGCTTTGCTAAAGTTGTGATAGAAAACACACTAAAGGTCATAAGTGTGATGAGAAGAATTATTTTACATATATTGTGAAGAGGAAGAAGAAAATCAACAAGAATCTTCAAAAGAAAAGGATATACAGTAGGAGTCAACCGTAGAAGAGGAAGAAATGAATCCGACCATATCATGTAATGCATTAGCAGGAATTACCACTCCTCAAACTCTCAATATAGAAGGACATATCCAGAAGAAAAAGGTAATAGTGTTTATTGATTTGCGTAGTACCCATAATTTTATTCATTGTAAGGTAGCCAAGGAATTGAATTGTTTCCTATACCCAGCACCAAAATGTCAAGTGATGGTTGCAAATGGAGGAACTATAAATTTCTTTGGGAAATGTCATAATTTCAAGCTAACCATGAGGGAATATGTATTGAATAGTCCAATTCCTTCAATTCCAATGGGAGGCGCTGATGTTGTACTAGGATTACAATGGTTACAATATTTGGGGATGGCTTTTAATTTTCAAGAACTTTTATTGAAATTTTTTTCAGAAGGAAAGGAAGTCGAATTATGAGTATCGCAGGGAAGCTGGGAAAGACAATAAGCTCTAATGTCATGAAAAATCTTCTGAAGAAATAACAACGAGGCGTAATTTCACAATTATGCTCACTAGAAGTTCCAACATCAAAATTATCTATTTCTGCAGATCTCCAAAAAGTCTTGGACAATCATTCCAAGGTGTTTGAAACTCCCGAAGGACTCCCACCTATTCGTGATCATGATCATGATATTCATTTGATCCGAAGAAGGGTTCCTCCAAACATCAGGCCTTATAGATATCCTTATGTCCAAAAGAGCGAAATTGAATGCATGATTGTAGAAATGTTAGAGGCTGGTATAATTCAACCTAGTCAAAGTTCTTTCTCTACTCCAGTAGTATTGGTGCAAAAGAAGGATGGATCATGGCGCATGTGTCCAGATTATAGGGAGTTCAATAAGCTCACTATTAAAGATAATTTTCCTATACCTGTAATTGATGAATTATTGGATGAATTACATGCAACAATTTATTTTACCAAATTGGATCTTCGTTCGAGATATCATCAAATTAGAATTAATACTGAAGATATTCCGAAAATAGCATTTCGAACTCATGAGGGTCATTATGAATTTTTGGTCATGCCTTTTGGCCTTACCAATGCACCTTCTACATTTCAAGGGTTGATGAATTCCATTTTCAAACCCTTCCTTAGAAAATTTGTGCTAGCATTTTCTTATGATATACTAATCTACAACAGGTTTTGGAAGGATCATGTTCAACATGTTGACAGGGTGCTCAAACTATTGCAAGAGAAACAATTATATACAAAAGCATCCAAATGTTTCTTTGGAGTACAAGAGGTGGAATATCTGTGTCAATTGTATCTCATGAGGGTGTTAAGGTAGACTCTAACAAAATTAAAGCCATTAAGGAATGGAAAGTCCCCACAACCATAAAGCAGTTGCGAGGATTTCTCGGGTTAATAGGGTATTATCACAAGTTTGTTAGGTATTATGGGAGAATAGAAACACCTCTAACAACATTATTGAAGAAAGATGCATTTTCATGGACTCCTAAAGCAACTAAGGCCTTTGAACATCTTAAAGAGGAAATGTGCCTAGCACTGGTCTTAGCTACGCCAGATTTCATAAAAACCTTTATTATGGAATGCGATGCCTCAGGAAATGGAATTGGGGTTATTTTAATGCAAGAAGGAAGACCCATTGCTTTTGAAAGTTGTCCAATCAAAGGAAAGTATTTACAAAAACCTATTTATGAGAAGGAAATGTTAGCAATACTATATGCACTAAAGAAATGGCGACCTTACCTAATGGGAAGACACTTCAAGGTAAAAACTGATCATGACAGTCTTAAACACTTTTTGGAACAAAGACTATCTTCAGAAGAGTAGCAAAAATGGGTCACAAAGATGTTGGGTTATGACTTTGAAATAATATATAAAAATGGGAAGCTAAATGTTGTTGCAAATGCACTCTCAAGAAAGAATGAAGAGGTGGAAGAATTGCTTTGTGCCATTTCTATTATCCAACCGGATTGGATAACCGAAGCAAGGGATGAATGGAAGAAGGATGAAGAAGTGTGGACACTCTTTCAAAATTTGCAGCAAGATCCTAGTCAATCTAATACATTTAGTTGGAAAAATGATTCCTTATGGTACAAAGATCACTTATATCTTTGTAAGAGTTCCCAACTAAAATCAAAAGATTCTTTTGGAATTGCACACTTCTCCTTTAGGAGGTCACTCAAGATTTTTAAAAACTTACCACAAGGTGAAGAAAGAATTTTTTTGGGATGGCCTTAAATTTGATATTCAAAAGTTTGTAGCGAAATGTTTGGTTTTTCCAGCAAAATAAATTTGAGACAATTAATACCTCGGGTCTTCTACAACCTTTATCCATTCCAATTCAACATTGGGAGGAGATTTCAATGGATTTTATCACAGGTTTACCCAAGTCCGAAGGAAAGAGTGTCCTCATGGCGGTAGTTGATAGACTTACCAAGTATGCACACTTTTGTGCATTATCTCATCCATTTAAAGCAATTACAATTGCTACTAAATTTATGGACACAATTCAAAAGCTACATGGAAACCCAAAGATTATTGTGAGTGACAGAGATCCCATTTTTACTGGAAATTTTTGGACGGAGTTATTTTCTTGTTTGGGTACTCAAATAGCTCATAACTCATCTTATCATCCTCAATCTGATGGTCAAACTGAATAAATTTTTGGAAGGATATCTTCATTTTTTTGTATATGATAAACAAACAAAATGGGTCAAGTGGTTACCTCTCGATGAATGGTGGTATAACACTTCCTTCCATACTGCAGCAAAAATGACCCCATTTATGGCACTTTTTGGATATCATCGACCGTCCCTCACATCATATTTAAGAGAAAATTCTAAGTTTCAAGTAGTGGAAGATCAGATCGAGCATCAACAAGAAGTTCTCCAACTCTTAAAGGATAACCTAAATTTGACACAAAATTGAATGTAACAACAGGTAGATCAACATCGCAGTGAGAGAATTTTTGATGTAGGAGACTGGGTATTTTTACGGCTACAACCATAAAAACAAATGTCCCTCAAGCAAGATAAGAAGGATAATAAATTATTTCCAATTTACTATGGTCCTTACAAGGTGTTGCAAAATATTGGTACTATGGCATACAAATTGGAGCTTCCTGCTTCTTCGTGAGTGCATCTTGTTTTCCATGTTTCATGCTTAAAGAAGGTTATAGGTGAAAATATTCTAGTTCAAACAATACTTCCAGAACTTTATGAGGAAGGAAAAATCATATTGGAACTTGAAGCGGTCATGGAAACAAGAACTTGAAAACTACAAAATCGATCAATTTCAGAGTATCTCATCAAGTGGAAGAACTTACCCATTAAAGATCCTACATGGGAGGATGAGAATTTTATACAGAAGCACCTAGAGCTACTCAAGCATTGAGGAAAACACTTTTTTGAAGGAGATGGGCATGTTAGGTCCCTATATTACTAATTTAGTCCCTTATTGTTATTAGTATAACCACCTTATTTTTATTTTGTACGCTTGTAACCCCAATATTGTTATTATTGTGCCCTTAAATTATTATTGTTAGGTTGGCTAGGATTATATTGTAGCCCTGTGGACTCCTATACATAGAAGGAGGTTTTGTTGATTTGTAGCATCCAAGAATTGTTCATTTATGTAATGTATTGGAGGTTGCCCCCTCGAAGTGGCTGATTTCTAAGGTGTTTATCTCTCTTTTCTTCTATTTTTGGAGCTGGCTTCCAATATTGGGCCACTTTGATTATGCTCAACAATATGTGTTTAAATCAAGTTATAGTGCTAAAAATGAAAAAAACATGTCTCCAATGGCTCCAGAACAGTAAAAAACCCCTACTTGGCCTCTTTTTGAACTCAAAAAGGTCAAAAATTGACTAGGTTGTGCTCTAGAGAATTTTTCTTGCTAAATGTCCTCTAATTCACACCCACCTGCTATTCATTCTACAAATTTCTCCTTTTATAGCCACGTGGAGCGAAAAATTTTCCCCGTGACGACGTGATTCGCGTCGGCTTGGGTGCAATTTTTTGAACCATTAAATGGCCCAATAACACCCATGAACCACTAAAAGAGTGCCACTTGGCACAATGGGAACCATCGAATTCAGGTGGTTGGAACTGATTCCCACCAATGATTAACCCCCACTTGGAACTGGAGTTATGTGTGAGGGAACCAAATTTTAAGTTAAAAATTCATGTCGAAACAAATACTGACCGAACCAGAGTTGTATTTGGATCAGGGTTAACGCACATTGGTTCCGTCCTTGGAAAATTGTCCCATGACATAAAACTTGAATGTCAGGAATTCATGTGTGATGTGGTTA
The DNA here is from genome assembly GCA_034641835.2 of Pinus albicaulis. Lineage (NCBI taxonomy): Eukaryota > Viridiplantae > Streptophyta > Pinopsida > Pinales > Pinaceae > Pinus > Pinus albicaulis. The sequence goes on along the minus strand of CM076574.1, from coordinate 1,346,988,392 downwards.
CGTATTGAACACTCCCATGATTGTAACCAAAACCCATTTGAAATTGTGTTTGGAGCTTCTTTTTCCGTTGTGGTTTGGATGCCCAAAACCCCGACCACTGTTGGTTTCATTCCCGGCCATTCTCTAAACCACTCTGCCATAACATTAAACTTTAACCATGTTCACATTCTATAACATCTGGAAGTTTAATTGTTGTTTTAAACATTGTGATGACTGTGATTTGATTATGTTCGACATATATAACGTATATAATAACCATGGTTTTGGATGGCCACAGGTTAACCATGTGCTCTGACCCCGCAATACCACATACATAACACCTTAAATACAACCCGCTTACATGGTATAGAAAGGAACACGATCATCAGACTAGTGGAGAACCTTGTTGTCTGATAGAAGGTCATGGGTTCAATTCTTTGGAGGTTTTTTGAGGCCTTACCAAAATTTTGTGCCAATCTCAGGAGGCCACGTGGTAGCCTCCCATTGGCCCATGTGGCCTTTTCTGATTAGGCCACCTCAACGAATCCATAAGCCAGTAAAATTGCACCAATAACAACCAAAGAGGATGTGCCACTTGTCACTCAGACATTGGCTAATACAAATACATGTACATTGTCCAATCATTGCCTAGTCAGCATACGGACTGCTGACTGGGCATCTCTGCAACCAAATTTTTAAAATTTTAGTTGTTTTTCAAATCCATCATAATGCAATATTGGGAGCATACGATATCGGTTTTGAGTGAAACGAGTTTCGTTGGATTCAGGGTGATGAGATCTTCATTTTGGCACCGGTTTTGAGCCATTTTGAGAAATTTTAATTTTGATCATTATACTGATCCACCAGATCATCTAAGTAGGTGTATGATGCTAAACCTTTCATATGGAGAGATACCTAATCCTAGATTAGTTTTTTGAGGCCTTTCAGAAGTAACTAAATTGATAACCTAAAATATTAAAGTATAACTCTGAATTTTGCAGTTATTTGGGTGCTTAAATTTGTCTTTAAGGTCATAGAGATCCTCCAATTTAACCATTGACGTAAGTGTTGGGTTGTTTAACAAACAAACAAATACAAGTATTTATTATCGATCTGGGCTAGTAGGACTTATAAGCATTCCAAAAGTATATGGATTTCAACTATGATCAAGTTAGAATATGATTTATCAATGATTAAGTAAATGCGTATTATGAATATAAATCTAAAATTGATAATTTATAAATTCATGTTTGCAATCAGCAACAGAAGAATCTCCTAACTTAAGAGATTTGTTTATCCTTCTCTCACAAGATTACTTCATCAATTAGAAATCAAAAACCACTAATTGAGCAATAGATTAAGATGCATGAAACAATAATTGAAGAGGATATTAACTCAAGAGATCCTGGTTGTCCTTCATCACAGGTTCATTCATCAATAATACTATTGTTAGAAAATAAGAATTCGGATAAGCATTAAAAAGCATGAAAAGATGAATTCTAGCTTAATATCTTAATCAGATAGACAAAATGTTTAACTTAAACATTTGATTGCCCTTTCATATTCAGAATAAGAATGATAATTAGATTCAGAAAAACTCATAAAACATCAGCATAAATCTAATCAACAAGTTAATCATAAAATAAACTAATTCAGAAACTGCAACTACAAATAACTAGAAAGTGCACTTAGCTCGGTGTGGGGGCCCTCCACACTTGCCTTGCACACTGAAAGTGATTTTAGCTACTAAAAATTCAGTCAATAAATCATCATAAAAACAAAAAATGGAATAGAACAAGTCTTCAAATAACTCTCCAAAGTCTCAGAAATAATAATGTTCAGTCATACAATCTCTACATATCAATGCCTTCAAAGTCTGAGGCTTAAATAGATAAAATATACAAAAAATTCATCTAAAATTTCTCCTATATCCATGGATATCCTTATATTATCCAATCAGGTCAAATTCATCCATCAGATCCACCAAAATCCAGAAAATCCCATAAAATAAGAAATTTGACATAGTTCCTAGGAATCCTCCATAAAAACAGGTCTTGTTTGACCGCCTTTGACTAGGGCTATTAAAGCTCGGTTTGAATGAACCAATAGGTGTAAATTCAATATTATTTCCTAATATTTCTAGAAATATATCCATTTCGAACCCAAGTTTCCTACAAATATGCAAACCATGAGGCCATTACAGGAATTTCTAATCTGGTCCAAAAATGAGCTTAAAATTCAATTTTCAGAAAAAACTTCTAAGAATTGAAAAACTTAATTTAAATACCTGTATATGCATTTATTGGTCAAAATAAAGTGAATATGATGGTGTATAGATGTATATTATGGCAAATAAAGTGTATTTCATAAACAAAAAGAGATAAAAAACGAGGGCCAACATCTCCCCCAAGCTGATGTTCAAGCATGTCCTCATGCTTGCTTTTTCCTTTTGGACCTCCTGAGTTCTAGTGTTGATCCTGTTCTTGACCCTGAATATTCCTGTTGTGCTTCATGTAGAAGAGATTTTATACCTTTTCACTATTCTTCTTTGTAGATTGAGGCTTTTACCTTATGTTTCTCATATTTTACCTTCCAAGAATTTTTCTCCTTAAGCCACTTGAATGCTTGTATGTAAAGAAGATTGTTTTTGGCTTTCAATTTTCTCATTTCTTCACTTATCTTCTCATTTTATTTAATCAATTTTTCATTATTTTTATTCTATTTTTCATTTTCTCTTTTCAGCTGCCTTTCCATTATCCTTCTTACCTCCAGATTATTAGTTAATTCTCTGATCCTACTAAGGTTTTGGTCTTTTTCTTCCTCCTTGGTATTTTTGGCAACTGGAGTAGCCTCAACCTCATCATTGTCAAAATAAGAATCTCTTTCTACTCGATTTTCATAAACCTCTTGCTGCAACCTCTCAAGAATTTCATTTCCTTTTTTGTTCAAGGGAGATGTCTCAATGATATGCGCTTCTAGTTCTTTTTATTTGTTGCTTCTATCTGCTGAATTACTCTTTATTTGCCTCTTAGAAACGGTCAAGAATGATGTTTCCCTATCTTCATGTTGTTTCTTTCATCTTGTTCTTGGATAGAGAGGTGAATTCATTATATCTCTTGTTTCCTGCATTGGTTTAAGTTTTTCTTCTATGCCTTGCTCTACAAACTTATTTTGAATCAGGAAATATTTCCAGATCATACCCTTAGTTTTCAACTAGTAATAAAAGATTATTTTTATAAGTCCCTGATGATGAATTTGGGCTTCCTTGGGTTTGGTTTCAGATTTCACACTTTTAGTCATCCTCATCAAGTTTCTATAAAGGAAGTATGGCAATTTGATTCTTATGTCTCCCTTGATATGTTGTAGCAATCTAATGTGGTATGGGTGTACTATGTTATGTATGCTATCAAAAGTGAAGAACTTTTGGATTATCAGAACTAAATTAGCCCAAGGTTCATTGAACCATTCTCTGGTGATCCCCTTTTTCCTGTCAAAGGATCCCTTTATGTTCTTATCCAGGAAGAAGGTCCAACCCTTGTCCTTAAAATGCAATCCTTTGTGATAAATTTCACTTGATAGTGGCAACTCTAGGGCTTCAGAAATATATTATAGAGTTAAAGGAATGAGTAAAATACCCATCATAGTTTGATCTTGTTTGTGGTTGTTTATAAACTCCCTTGTAATATCTTCATTATGCCCTTTGAATTTCTGAAGGAAGCCTATCAAGCCTGATTGATAAAGTTTTTCAACTATGTCTCTACCCCAATGTTCAATCTGAAAGTCTTTAGGCTCTATTATTGATGTTATGTTTTCTAAAAAGCATTTTATATACCCCTCTACTGTCATTAACTTCATTTCTGGAAAAAAAAAAAATTCATGTACTAGATCTCATCATAGTAGTGAGGCTTACCTTTGTTTGTTTCCTTTGCCAAGTAAGTGAAACCAATCCTTTGTTTTCTTTGGAAGAAGAGAGCTTACTGCTTCTACAAACACAATATTTGATATAAAGAAGTTTATAAAAACATAAAAAATCATGTTTCTATTAATCTACTCTCCTTATTTGATCCTCTATCTCTTCAAAAAAAAAAGCCCTCTACCTCTATTTGTAGATTTTTTATCTGTTGTTTGACTGTGTATATATATATATATATATATATATATATATATATATATATATATATATATATCCAACAATGTCTTCTAATCCTTCAATTCCATACAAAATACTTTTTCTAAGGAAAATCATTATATATCTAATCTAAGCTCACTGTTTATGCAAGAAAAATTGGAAAAATGGCTCATTGTTTCATCAAAAATATCATAAAATGAGTTCACTGTATCTTCTAAATTCACCAAACTCTGCTCTCTGTTATGCAAAAGAATGTTGAGCTATGCTTTTTAAACCGAAAATTCACCATAAATTTTGTTTCTAATTCTCTTACTGAATGTGAAAATGAAATGAATTTACTACACAACCCATTTAAAAAGAATCCACAGTGTATTTCATATCAAACACTCCACTCTCTATTTTCATTCAAATTGAAATTGAAGAATGTTTATGAAGACATTTTCCAGGTTTACCTGTTCTACAATGATCTTCGTGATTTTTCTTTTATTTTGACTAGAGTTCCTGTGTTCAAGCAACACCATCTTATCAAAATCCCACTCAATATCTTAATCATTTACTCATTCAATCAAAAAAGGATTTTGTGTTGACCGGTGGCAGAGCGTTTTTGAGTGGTGGCAATGACATAATGTAAGGAAATGAAAAGTTTTAAAACCTATGGTAGAAGAAATCCATTTATAAATCATAGTTTACTTAACAATCCTAATATTTACTCATACGAAAATTTTTTGTTTTAAACAAGAAAATCTGATTTTGCTTCTTACCTCGTTCTTCACAGGATTTTTTCCTCTTGACAGCGTGCTTGGTTGACACATCTGTTGGATATGTTGGCTTGAAATCTAAGTCAAATCTCCTTATTCCTCCGTTCTTCTCACTGCTATATCTCCTGCTCTCTTTGCTACGTTAAATTTACTCTGTTTTCCTTATAGCTCTCCCTTGTATTCTCTTGTTAATTCGTTTCTCACAAAGTTGCTTGGATGCGTGTTTTGATTACACAAAATTCCTTCTCTCACTGAGCCTGCGAAAGGAAATGATGGTAGAAAATACACAATGTTTCAATAGTGTGAGGTCTTAGAATTTCAAAGGTTCTTCTCTCAATAGTTTACACAACATTTTTAATATTTCATTTTGAATTTGTATTACAGTTCATCGACCGCTTGACTGGTGCCTCCATGGATTACCTTTCCTTACTAATTTGGTATGCTGACTCCACGGTGTACATCTCGTCCTCGACTTCACTTATTACACAGTCCTTTTTTATGTTTCGTTCTCATGGCTTATGTTGATTACTATGTCCACATTCTTCTCTTCTTTGAAACACATCATGCCTCATCAAATATGCACCATCATACTTCCGTTCCACCACTGTTCATGCATCACTACTTCTCCATATCTCGTCCATCCATATCAAATGCATCATTGTCATTTCATAGCATCATACTGAGGTTAGTTTGTTCTCATATGCATTTCCTTGTTTATATTATCATTTCAATTCCACTCCATTACCTTAGCTCATAATCATATTTTATGATTGCGCCTTTGCATCTTTGTTTTGTTTTTGAAATTCAAATAGTGCGCTATCATATGATTTAATATTTAAGTTTTGTATTTTATTTAATTTTAAAAATCACCAATGGAATGGTTATATTTTAAAATCAAATATTTAAAATGGAACTAACCTCTTGTTTGTTTATTGTAGGTCCAACAAATGTTTGATGTTAAGCCTTTTGTTTATGATCCTTTTGTTTAGGAAAAGTAGGGTTACTATGGTATGGTATGGTATGGATAGGGAATATGTAATAGATTATGGAATGTTTATTGAATGATTAGGATAGTGTTGTGGATATGGATAAAAATAGGGATAAGAACATAGGTGATAAAAATGCATAACCAATACTAAATTAGATTTAACAAATCTAGAATATTTTTAAAAAAAGTGAAATTTTAAGAGCAATATTTTACTTATTGTACTTGTATTCCCTCAAACCATTTGATGTTCATGATGGTTGACATTTTTTTGTTATAACGATGGCCCTTCCAGACTATGTAGAGAACATAGGTGATGAAATGTAGGTGATAAAAATGCATAACCAATACTAAATTAGCTTTAACAAATCTAGAATATTTTCAAAAAAAATGAAATTTTAAGAGAAATATTTTACTTACTGTATTTGTATTCCCTCAAACCATTTGATGTTCATGATGTTCGACATTGTTTTTTTTATAACGATGGCCCTTCCAGACTATGTATAGACTTATTTCTACTTTGCATCTAATTATTTATTTGGAATGATGTTGTTCATGTCCCTTCTGCAGGTTAAATTTTGACATTTCAGGTCCCTTCTATCATGATCTTCAATATTGAGTAGCTCAGGTCCCTTTTGACATTTTTTTTTAGGTCCCTTCTGGCATAATTTGCAATAACGTTTGAAAATTTATTTTGTCGTAATGATAAAGGTCCCTTCTGGATAATTTTCTCAATAATAATTCAGGTCCCTTCTGTATATTTTGAATAATGTATCAGGTCCCTTTGTACTTGTAATTCATATTCCTTCTTCAATTCAGTTGCTCAAACTATTTACATAGTTTTATTACACACCTTCCCCCAAGCTGATGTTAAGACTTGTCCTCAAGTCTGACATGTATCGGTGGGTAAATTTTCAAAAATCATACTGAAGTAAAATCAAAACAAAAAGAGAATTCATACTGGCCAAACAAGTTGGTTTTCCAATATGAATTCGAGTTTGTATTGTGTCATTTTCCTAGATTTTCACAACCAAACTCTTTTATTATTATTAATTTTTTTTTTATTCTTCTTTTGGAATTATGGGAGGAATATTTCTATGCTGCCCCATTAGTCCCAGATCAGTAACTGTGGAAATTTTTCTCATAAAATCCTCTTTATTTATATCCTTATTGTAAACTTTAAGCCTATTTCCATTAACAACAAATGAAATAGATGCTTCGTCAATTTTTTTTATCTTTACAACTCTGTTGTCAAAGATTTCTTCAATCTCCTATTGCCCAAGCCAATGAGTCATAAACTTTTCTTTGAAATATTTAAACTTGGAGTCAAACAATAGTGCCCAATATCCCTTTTGAAACACTTTATTATTTATGAATCGATCATGCATTTAATTCTTTATTCTTTCACAAGAGATGTGTTTCCTACTACTTGTTGTCGTATCTCATCCGATTAATTTAATTCCATAATTCTTTGTTGTTGTGCCTCAGATAATTCCATACCCAATTCTATTCCTAGCTTGAATGTATGTATTTGAAATTCTATGGGTAATAAGACTTCTTTTCCATACACCAATTGATATGGACTGAACCCAGTTGTGTTTTTCCATGTTATCCTATATGCCCATAGTTCATTTATAAATTTCTCTGATTAGTCATTTCTATTCATTTGTACAGTCTTTGTCATAATGTTCTCTAGGAATTTGTTTGTTGATTCCACTTGTCCTTTTTCTTGAGGATGATATGGAGTTGATTTTCTGTGTTTGATCTTGTATATCTCTGTAAGATATCGAACAAGATTTGATGTGAACTATGTGCCTTGGTCAATTACTATCTATCTCAGAACTCCATACCTTACAAATATCTCTTCAAACATAAAAGACACAACAGTATCTTCTATTGCTCGTGCTACTGCCTTGGCCTCCACCCACTTAGTTACATAATCTATACATACCAATACGTACTTATTTCCATTTGATGGAGGGTTGATTGGTCCTAGAAAATCTAAAGCCCACTATTCAAATGGTTCAATCAGTACTTGTGGCTTTAATGGAATTTCATCTGTTGCCACTGGTCTCCCAATTCTTTGGCAGCTATCACATCTCTTCACATAAGCCTTGGAGTCTTTGAAGATGGCCAGCCAATAGTAGCCAAGTTTCAGCACTTTGTATGTTGTTCTCTTGTCTGCAAAACGACCACCACATGGATCGCCATGACATGCTTCCGAAATATAAATAATATCATCTTCTCTAACACATTTTTTGATCATTAGATCAACACCAGTATAAAAGAGATCTCCATTGACCCAACTATTTATATCACTTTCTCTAATTATTCTTCTTTTCTGTTTATTTTTATAATGAGATGGTAGTATGCTAGATGATAAATAGTTGGCTATATCTGCAAACCATGGATTTTTGACATTTAAAGAAAATAGATTTTCATCTAGAAAATTATCTGATACTAGATTTGGATCACCTGGTGAATGAAGTCTTGATAGAAAGTTTGCAACTTGATTATCCTTACCTGGTCAATATTTCATAGTAATATTAAATTCTTGCATTAATAACAACCATCTAGTTATTCTGCCATTTGTGATTGATTTGTTCATTAAATATTTTATGGTTGAATGATCTGTATGGATAAAAACTTGATAATATGTTATGTAAGGTCTAAATTTATTCACTGCATGTACTACAGCTAACATTTCTTTTTCTATAAAAGTGTAGTTCAATTCTATCGGTGTTAACATTTTTCTTATAAAATATATGACATAATTAAAATGATTCTCTTTATGTCCAAGTGATGCTCCGATAGCAGTGTTAGATGCATCAGTTGAAATACGAAATGGAAAATACCAATTAGGTCCCTAAAGAATGGGTGCAATTGACAATTTTTCTTTTAATTTCTCAAATTCATTTTGAAAATTATTTGTCCGTTGGAATTCCACATCTTTTGCAAGTAACTTGAATAATGGCAAAGCTATGTTACTGAAATATTCAATAAATATCCTATAGTAGCCTGCATAGCCCAAGAAACTTCTAACTTATTTTTGTGTTGTGGGTGGTATTAAATTCACAATGACTTGAACTTTTGCTAGGTCCACCTTGAATCCTAAAGAAGAAATATGGTGTCCCAACGTTATTCCCTCAGTTAACATCATGAAACATTTTTCATTACTAAGTGATATATTTTTCGCCATGCATCTTTTCAACACTTTTTCAAGATTTTGTAAATAATCATCAAATGTTCCACCATACACAGTGAAATCATCCATGTAAACTTCTAGACACTCATGGATCTAATAAGAAAAGATTGCAAGGACTGCCCTTTGAAAGGTAGCAGGTGCATTACATAAACCAAATGGTAATACATTGTATGCATGTGTTCCCCATGGGCATGTGAATGTTGTCTTATCTTGGTCTTCCAATGCTATCTTTATCTAATTGTACCTGCTAAATTCATCAAGAAATTAAAATAATTTCTTTCCAGCTAATGAATCTAACACTTGATCAATAAATGGTAAAGGAAAATGATCTTTTAATGTAACTTTATTGAGTTCTCTATAATCTACACAAATTATCCACTTCCCATTTTTCTTAGGTACTACAACTAAGGGTGAAACCCATTTGCTATCTAAAATAGGATAGATAAATCCGATTTGTAACCGTTTTTGTAATTATTCTTTCACTATTTCCTTCATCATAGGGTTCATCCTTCTTTGTGGTTGCCTTACAGGTTTAATTTGATCATCAGTGTAAATGTGATGAATACATGTTTTTGGATGAATCCCCTACATTTCTGTGTAATCCCAGGAAAAATATTTTCAATATTCTTGTAATGGTATTGTTAGCTGTTGTGTAACCAGCTCCAAAAATAGAAGAAAAGAGATATGAACGCCTTAGAAATAAGCCACTTCGAGGGGGAAACCTCCAATACATTACATAAATGAACAATTCTTGGATGATCTAATTTACAAAACGTCCTTTCTATATATAGGAGTCCATGGGGCCATAATGTAATCCTAGTGGGCCACAATGTAATCCTAGCCGACCTAACAATAATAATTTAAGGGCACAATAATAACAAAATGGAGGTTACAAGGGTACAATAATAACAATAAGGGGGTTACACTAACAATAATAAGGGACTATACTAGTAATATAGGGACCTAACATGCCCCTCTCCTTCAAAAAAAGTGTTGTCCTCAACGCTTGAGTAGCTCTGGGTGCTTTTGTATAAAATTCTCATCCTCCCATGTAGAATCTTCAGTGGGTAAGTTCTTCCACTTGATGAGATATTATGAAATTGATCGATTCCGTAGTTGTCGAGTTCTTGTTTCTGTGACCGCTTCAGGTTCCAATATGATTTTTCCTTCCTCATCAAGTTCTGGTAATATTGTTTGAATTGGAAGATTTTCACCGATAACCTTCTTTAAGCATGAAACATGGAAAATTGGATGTACTTGCGAAGAAGCAGGAAGCTCCAATTTGTATGCCATAGTACCAATCTTTTGCAACACCTTGTAAGGACCATAGTACTTTGGCGATAATTTATTATCCTTCTTTGCTTTCTTGAGGGACATTTGTTTGTATGGTTGTAGCCGTAAAAATACCCAATCTCCTACATCAAAACTTCTCTCGCCGCGATGTTGATCTGCCTGTTGTTTCATTCGATTTTGTGCCAAATTCAGGTTATCCTTTAAGAGTTGGAGAACTTCTTGCTGATGCTCGATGTGATCTTCCACTGCTTGAACCTTCGAATTTTCCTTAAAGATGATGTGATGGATGGTGGATGATATCCATAAAGTGCCATAAATGGGGTCATTTTTGCTGCAGTATGGAAGGAAGTGTTATACCACCATTCAGCGAGAGGTAACCACTTGACCCATTGTGTTTGTTTATCAGATACAAAACAACGAAGATATCCTTCCAAAATTTTATTTACTATCTCAGTTTGACCATCAGATTGAGGATGATAAGATGAGCTATGAGCTAATTGAGTACCCAAACAAGAAAATAACTCCGTCCAAAAATTTCCAGTAAAAATGGGATCTCTGTCGCTCACAATAACCCTTGGGCTTCCATGTAGCTTTTGAATTCTGTCCATAAATGTAGTATCAACTGTACTTGCTTTAAATGGATGAGCTAATGCACAAAAGTGTGCATACTTGGTAAGTCTATCAACTACCACCATGATGACACTCTTTCCTTCGGACTTAGGTAAACCTGTGATAAAATCCATTGAAATCTCCTCCCAACGTTGACTTGGAATGGATAAAGGTTGTGGAAGTCCTGGGGTCTTAATTGTTTCCACTTTATTCTACTGGCAAACCAAACATTCCGCAACAAACTTTTGAATATCAGATTTAAGGCCATCCCAAAAAAATTCTTTCTTCACCCTGTGGTAAGTTTTTAAAAATCCTGAGTGTCCTCCTAAAGGAGAAGTGTGCAATTCCAAAAGAAAATTTTGTTTTAGTTGGGAATTCTTACAAAGATATAAGCGATCTTTGTACCATAAGGAATCATTTTTCCAACTAAATGTATCAGATGTACTAGGATCTTGCTGCAACTTTTGAATGAGTGTCCATACATCTTTGTCCTTCTTCCATTCATCTCTTGCTTCTATTATCCAATCTGGTTGGATAATAGAAATGGCACAAAGCAATGCTTCCACCTCTTCATTCTTTCTTGAGAGTGCATCTGCAACAACATTAAGCTTTCCTTTTTTGTAGATTATTTCAAAGTCATAACCCAACATCTTTGTGACCCATTTTTGCTTCTCTTCTGACGATAGTCTTTGTTCCAAAAATTGGTTAAGACTATCATGATCAGTTTTTACCTTGAAGTGTCTTCCCATTAGGTAAGTTCGCCATTTCTATAGTGCATGTAGTATCGCTAACATTTCCTTATCATAAATAGATTTCTGTAAATACTTTCCTTTGACTGGATGACTTTCAAAAGTAATGGGTCTTCCTTCCTGCATTAAAACTGCACCAATTCAATTTCCTGAGGCTTCACATTCCATAATAAAGGTTTTTGTGAAGTTTGGTGTAGCTAAGACTGGTGCTAGGCACATTGCCTCTTTAAGATGTTCAAAGGCCTTAGTTGCTTCAGGAGTCCATGAAAATGCATCCTTCTTCAATAATGTTGTTAGAGGTGCTGCTATTATCCCATAATTATTAACAAACTTGTGATAATACCCTGTTAACCTGAGAAATCCTCGCAACTGCTTTATGGTTGTGGGGACTTTCCATTCCTTAATGGCTTTAATTTTGTTAGGGTCTACTTTAACACCATCGTGAGATACAATATGACCCATATATTCCACCTCTTGTACTCCAAAGAAACATTTGGATTTTTTTGCATATAATTGTTTCTCCTGCAATAGTTTTAGCACCCTATCCACATGTTCAACATGATCCTTCCAAGACCTGTTGTAGATTAGTATATCATCAAAAAATACTAGCACAAATTTTCTAAGGAAGGGTTTGAAAATGGAATTCATCAACCCTTGAAATGTAGAAGGTGCATTGGTAAGGCCAAAAGGCATGACAAAAAATTCATAATGACCCTCATGAGTTCGAAATCTTGTTTTTGGAATATCTTCAGGCTTCATTCTAATTTGATGATATCCTGAATGAAGATCCAACTTGGTAAAATAAATTGCTCCATGTAATTCATCCAATAATTCATCAATCACAGGAATGGGAAATTTATCTTTAATGGTGAGCTTATTTAGCTCCCTATAATCCGGACACATTCGCCATGATCCATCCTTCTTGTGTACCAATACTACAGGAGCAGAGAAAGAACTTTGACTAGGTTGAATTATACCCGCCTCTAACATTTCTGCAATCATACGTTCAATTTCGCTCTTTTGGAAGTAAGGATATCTATAAGGCTTGATGTTTGGAGGAAAACTTCCTGGAATCAAATGAATAGCATGATCATGATCACGAATAGGTGGGAGTCCTTTGGGAGTTTCAAACACCTTGGAATGATTGTCCAAGACTTGTTGGAGATCTCCAGAAATAGATGATTTTGATGTTGGAACTTCTAGTGAGCATAATTGTGCAATTACGCCTCGTTGTTCTTTCTTTAGAAGCTTTGTCATGCCATTAGAGCTTATTATCCTTCCTGGCTTCCCTTCAATACCCCGTAGTTCGACTTCCTTTCCTTCTGAAAAGAATTTCAAGAAAAGTTCTTTAAAATTAAAAGCTACCGTCCCCAAAGATTGTAACCATTGTACTCCTAGTACAACATCAGCACCTCCCATAGGAATGGAAAGCATTGGACTATTCAATACGTATTCCCCCATGGTTAGCTTGATATTATGGCATTTTCCAAAGCAATTTATAGTTCCTCCATTTGCAACTATCACTTGACATTCTGGTGCTGGGTATAGGAAACAATTCAATTCCTTGGCTACCTTACAATGAATAAAATTATGGGTACTACCCGAATCAATAAACACTATTACCTTTTTCTTCTTGATATGTCCTTCTATCTTGAGAGTTTGAGGAGTGGTAATTCCTGCCAATGCATTACACGATATGGTCGGACTCATTTCTTCCTCTTCTACGGCTGGTTCCTGGTGTATATCCTCTTCTTGTTCATTTTCTTCTTCCTCTTCACAATCTATGTAAAATAATTTCTTCTCAGCACACTTATGACCTTTAGTGTATTTTCTATCACAACCGTAGCAAAGCCCTTTTGCTCTTTTTTCTTCCAATTGTTGTGGTGTCAACCTTGTAGGTTGTGGAAATCTAGGAGTAGCAACACTTCCCTCTTTATAGAAGTGAGTGGTAGGCTTCCTTGTAGCCATAATTTTACATTCAATTTTTCTTGCCAACCTAAATGCCTTCTCCAATGAATCAGGTTCCAAAACGCGAACTTCATGTTGGATGTTATCCTTTAAAGTACCTATGAAGATATCAATCATGTGTTCCTCTGGAATATCAGTTACCCTTATATTCAATTTTTGGAAGTCCTCAATGTGCTCCCCCATTAAACCCTTTTGTTGGAGATTTATCAATTGGCTAAAGAAGGTGTTGCTCTTTGTATCCTCATAATGTGCTATCATTTCCTCCGTAAAATTTGACCAAGTGACAATTTTTTTACAGGAGCAAAGCCATCGATACCATACAAATGTATTTTGTTCTAAATGTAAAGTTGCAATGCGTACCTTTTGTGTGTTTTGCACGTTATGGAGATCAAAATATTGCTCCATCTGTAGTATCCATGTTACAGGATCCTTTCCATTAAACTTCCTCATATCCATTTTCAGAATATGGTGGTTCTTCCTGCCAACATTAGAGTTTATGAAATCATGATTAACATTTATTTTGTTCTCATCATGAGGTTCTTCTACTATATTTCCGCCATTAGGAATAATTTATTGTTTTAATCTTGTCATCAAGCCTTCCATGTATTCTTTTAGATCATTCTTCATGTTTTCCATGTTGTCTTTCATGTCATCCATATTAGCTTCCATGTCCACTTCCATGCCATCCATCTTAGCTTCCATGCCTTTATTCAAACCGTCCATCTTCACTTCCACACCTTTCATGAAAACTTCCATTTCATTTTTTGTTTCTCTTTGCGAGAGTGAAATCTGTTGCACTTGCTCTTGTAATTTTGATAGATCATGTTGCAATTCTTCATCTTTATGAGTCATAGTAGAGCCTTCTGAAGTCTTAATGGGTGTTGAATTCTTTTTAGGGGCCATTTTAGAATCCAATATTGATATCTATTCTACAAGATGCCCTTGGAATCAATTCAACTTTATTCTTCAAACAAGACTTATGCAATTGGAAAAAAAATACACACCTTTTACTTGCTTTGAGGAGCTCGATATTGAAATTGAATTATCTCTGTAATTGAAAATCTTCTATATCTGAAATTCAATCCTGTAGTATCCCTATGAAGCTTATTTCAAATGCCATAGGTCTGACCTGATTTGGATTCTCCAAGACAAATTTGTGTCCAATCTCCCACAATGACCTAATTCTGGACTAGTTCAGTAGAGCGAACTTGTACGATTTGCCACGTGTCACTGTTTCATCCTTTGTCTCTAAAATTGATAGCCAAGAAACTAAAGTTTGTGTACTTGCGACCACTTTTTACGGCACTCCAATCCGATCCCCAAAGAGAAAGTTATTGAAATTTTCCCATGGTCACCTCTTTGAGATGAAATTGAAGAGCCTAAAAAAGCACTACCTTCCACAGATCATATCTCCAAAAATATTGCGAACAAAGCTCTGAAATTTTTTGACGAATTTCCTCAGGATTTTAGCTTCACACCTATGAATTTCAGATTCTGAACCTTCGTAGAAACAAATTTATAGCGCAAATTCCACGATGACCTGTTTAGGAGCCTGAAAAAAACCTAACTTCCACAGATGATATCTCCAAAAATATTGCGAACCAAGCTCTGAAAGTTTTAGGCAATCTTCCTCAGGATTTCGGCTTCGTACCCTAAAAATTTCAGCTTCTGAAACTTCGTAGAAACAAATTTATAGCGAAAATTCCACGATGACCTATTTGGAGCAGTGAAACCCTAGAATCCAAAGCTTCGATACCAAATGTTGTGTAACTAGCTCCAAAAATAGAAGAAAAGAGATATGAACGCCTTAGAAATAAGCCACTTCGAGGGGGAAACCTCGAATACATTACATAAATGAACAATTCTTGGATGATCCAATTTAAAAAACGTCCTTTCTATATATAGGAGTCCATGGGGCCATAATGTAATCCTAGTGGGCCACAATGTAATCCTAGCCGACCTAACAATAATAATTTAAGGGCACAATAATAATAAAATGGAGGTTACAAGGGTACAATAATAACAATAAGAGGGTTACACTAACAACAATAAGGGACTATACTAGTAATATAGGGACCTAAAATTATCTCTTACTCTTGTGATGATTGTAAGTTATTACCAATGTTCAAATGTCTCCCACGACTAATTTCAATGATTTTTCTCTTTGAATTGGTAATTGAATTAACATTAAAATTACTTTCAAATGTATTTTGAAATGATTGTATAGTGCATTTTTTCTGAAAACACTAATTTAAAAGGTGACTAGCAGCTTCGTATTGAGTTATTCTAAGCCGCTCTAAAATATTTGGTTCTGAGATGGAAATATCTAATAAGCCCTCATTTTCTTCTTCCTCTCTAAAATTGTAAACTTGATTAAGTCTAAGAACAGATTTAAGCTCTTGTTGTTCCTCAACATCAAGACATGATAATAAGGAAAGAGACTGAGTGGGAGGATACAATGTAACATGTTTTCTTTCATCTCCATGTGCAATAATCATACTTCCTCACTTGCATCCAATGTAAGCAGCTGTAGTGGCTAACCATGGTCTACCAAAAATTAAGGGATGCCCTCCTAAATTTGTTTTTGGCTGCGAAATCAAGAAGTTTATAGGATACTCCCATGAATCCAGTGACACAATGATATCTTCCAATATACCTTCTGGTAAAACTTTAGATCTATCTGCAAGTTCTAAGACTATATTAGTAGGTCTAATGTTGTTCAGATTCAAATGTTTCATAGTCTCTATTGTCATAACATTTATAGCTACTCCCAAGTCTATTAAAGTATTTAGCACTAAAATTATTTTAATTGAAATGGTAACCATAGGAATCCCTGGATCAACATATTTTTCAATGGTTGTGTTTGTAGACATGAGACTAGCTAAACTTCCAATTACCTGGATTGTAGGTGGATCTTTCTTGCTTCTGCCAGATTTATTAATGCATAATTCCTTTATTGTTTTTTCATATATTGGAATATCTTTAATTGCCTACAACAAAGGGATTCTAACATATGTGTTCTTCAATTCATCCAGAATATCAAATTCAAGGAGAGATATTGGGATTTTCTGTTGTATTAATCTCTCCAGATATGGTGGATTATGAGTCATAATAGCTTTTCCTTTCTAAATTTGTTGTTTTGGTTGAGGTTGTTGACTTTGTTCTCCTTTCTCAGTTTGTTCTTCTATTATCGGAGGAGAATATTTTTGTAACACCTTCCCAAACCTTAGGTGGACATCTTGTATGGGAAGAATAGAATAAGTAGGATAATATGTTGCTTCCTCCACATGGTATGCTGGTATATCCACCTTGTTACTTGGATTAGCTACTAGCTAAGCTGGAAATTATGTTGGTCTGTGTGGTGGTTTATTAGTAGGCAGCTGAAGTTTTTGAGGTTGAGTTAACATTGATTGATTTTGGGGTGGAAATGACATTGGTTGATGTTGCTAGAATTGTTGGTATTGAGGAATTGGTTGTGGAGGGTATGGTTGTTGATATTGATACTGTTGAGGATACATATGTTGATGTGGCTAGGTTTCATAACCATATTCCCTCCAACCTTGTGCTGGTCGATTTTGATATTGTTGTGGAGGCCAAGCTTGCCATGGCATTGGTGTATTCCATGAATTTTGAGGATATTGAAAATTCTGGGGGTTTTATTGAGGGAACTATTGAGGCATCCTTGGTGCCATATAGTAGAGAGAATCTACTCCTTGCACTTCTTCTCCTAGAAACTCTTTTAATTTGGGATAGTTTTTTTTGAATGATTTTCTGTGCAAATTCCACAGACTTGTATACCTTGCAAAGGACATTCCCTGAGTGGATGTTTTTGCCTACACTTTGGATAGAAAATTGCTAAGATTTCATCTTGTTCTTCTTCTTTTTTCTTAGCTTTTAAGACATCTACTTGTATTCCCAAAGTGCTCAAGAGATCTATTTTGAATTTTTCTAATAAACTTCCTATCTCTACTCTTGTTACTGCACTCGCTGCAGATTTGGAAGCTCTTGATGAAATATATCTCTTTCCACTCTTTTATCTTCCCCTAGAGTATTTCAGACAAAGTTCGGAAATTTCTTCAAATGGTAAATTGGAGATATCTCCTTTTCCCATCACATTAAGGATGTATAAATATTCATCTATGATACCCTTAAGAAATATTGTACGGATGGTGTTGGGACTTAGAGAATGATGTTTGGATTTCTGTAAATTGTAAAGAAATATTTCCAAATATTCTTCCAAACTTCCATCTTCTTGTTGTGTCATTCTAAAAATGTCTTCTTTTTAGTCTCTAGCCCTGCAGTAATCTTGATACTTTTTAAGAAAAATTTCTTCATTTCATCCCAAGAAATAATTGTATGTTCTCCTAAACCCATAAACCATTTCAAGGCTATTTCTTTCAGAGTAGCAAGAAAAAGTCAAATATTGTGTGTGGCATCCGTATATCCATAATATAACACAATATATCAAAATAGAACATGAATGCATCAGGATATTCTATTGGAATTCCATAGAAATTAGGCAATATAGAAGGTGGAATGTTTTTCATTTTTATTTCTTCTCCTAATATTTCTCTTGCATCGAATATTGGAAGGCCAAAATTAGTTTCCTGTTCATTATTATTTTCTTTCTCATTTTCTTGTGTTCTTCTATTTTGATTTTCTCTTCTTGCTTCTTATTCTATCCTTCTAAGTGCTTCTTCTCTTCTGTCTTCCTCTGCCTTTCTTTCTTCCTCAATTTTTCTTTCTTCCCCTCGTTTTCTTCTCCATTACATTTGTTGTCTTTCATATTCAAGCCTTTGTTCAAGAGTCATGTTTAGCCTATTTGATCCTTATCCTTATTTACCATTTCTTGTTCATAGATATGTAGTGTTTCAATATGAGGTTGATTTTGTATTTCTTCCACTACTTTGATTTGTTCAAGGACAAGTTTCTCTAGTTGTTCAACAATTGGTTTTCTTGTATCTTTTTGTTTCACTAAGGAAGGAGGTTCTTTAGGTGATTGTTTTATTTTTACCTCCAAGGCTAACAATATTTCTCTTTCAACTAAAGTTAATCTTTGTCCTGATCTCTATTTTTCCTCTAACTCTTCTATAGTAGGTCTTCCAGCAACTCGTGTTGTTATTCCTGTGCATGAATGAGCTATTGGGGGGCTTTGTTTCACAAATCTACGCTTATGATATTTATCTCTAGGAATAAGAAAACATTACTTAAAATAAAAACCATGTTTTTATTTTTTTGGATGTTTTTATATTTTTCTTTAACCTTTTATCTTCCTAATTTACCGTTTTGAAATATGCTTCCCCGGCAGCGGCGCCAAAATGTTGGGTTGTTTAACAAGTAAACAAACACAAGTATTTATTATCAATCTGGGCTAGTAGGGCTTATAATCATTCCCAAAGTATATAGGTTTCAACTATGATCAAGTTAGAAGATGATTTATCAATGATTAAGTAAATGCATATTACAAATATAAATCTAAATTTAATAATTTCTAAATTCAAGTATGCAATCAGCAATAGAAGAATCTCCTAACTTAAGATATTTGTTTGTCCTTCTCTCACAACATTACTTCATGAATTAGAAATTGAAAACCACTAATTGAGAAATAGATTAAGATGCATGAAACAATAATTGAGGAGGCTCTTAACTCAAGAGATCCTTGTTGTCCTTTATCACAGTTTCATTCATCAATAATACTATTGTTATAAAATAGGAATTCAGATGAATTCTAGCTTAAGATCTTAATCAACTAGAAATAATTTTTAACTTAAACATTTGATTGCCCTTTCATGTGCAGAATAAGAATGGTAATTATATTTAGCAGCACTCATAAAACATCAACATAAATCTATTCAACAAGTTAAGCTTAAAACAAACTAATTCAGAAACTGCAACTATAAATAACTAGAAAGTACACTTAACTCATTGTGGGGGCCCTCCACCCTTGCCTTGCACACTTAAAATGCTTTCAGCTACTAAACCTTCAGTCAAGAAATGGGGGCCCTCCACCCTTGCCTTTCACACTTGAAATTCTTTCAGCTACTAAACCTTCAATCAAGAAATCAGCATATAACAACAGCAAGTGGAATAGAACATGTCTTCAATTAACTCTCCAAAGTCTCAGAAATAATAATGTTAAGTCATGCAATCTCTACATATCAATGCCTTCAAATTCTGAGGCTTAAATAGATAAAATATACAACAAATTCATATAAAATGTCTCCTATATCCATGGCTATTCTTATATTATCCAATCAGGTCGATTTCATCAATTAGATCCATCAAAATCTGTAAAATCCCATAAAATAAGAAATTTGACCTAGTTCCTAGGGATCCTCCATAAAAACAGGTCTTATTTAACTGCCTTTGACCGGGCCTACTAAATCTCAGTTTGACTGAACCAATAGGTGTACATTTAATCTTAGTTCCCAAGCTTTCTATAATATACCCAACTCTATCCCAAGTGTCCTACAAATATGCAAACCATGAGGCCATTACGGGAATTTTTGATCTGTTCCAAAAATGCACTTAAAATTCAATTTTTATAAAAACTTCTAAGAATTGAAAAAATAATTTAAATACCTGTATTTGGATTAATTGATTAAAATAAGGTGAATATGATGGTTTATAGATGGATAGTATGGAAAAAAAAGTGTATTTCGTAAACAAAAAGAGATAAAAAATGAGGGCCAACAATAGGCAATTCATTTTCTCCAAAAGTTTTATTAAGTTTTTTGTCATGCATGTCTTCATCTATAATATATCCATCATAGGACCCTTCAAGTGTAAGAAAAAATATAATGTAAGAATCATCATTAAAAACACTTGAGTTGGTGATATTATCAAGAATATAAGGACGAAAAATCAACTCAATTGAAAAATGGTGAGGACTAAAATATTTTGATGGAATGCGTTTAGATGCAACATTGGCCAATAAGTCAGCACTAGCATTTCGTAGTATTGGAATAGGAAATATATTAAATTCCAAAAGGTGAGATGTTAAGTCTTGGACTAAGGATTTATATTGTTTAAGATGATTAGATACATAGAGAATGTTTTTTCGTACTTGTATTTCTATCTCTAAATCAACAAAGAATTTCAGGAACTCAACCTCTAGACTAATTGCTTTATCTATTCCTTGTACAAGTGCTTCATATTCTACCATGTCATTTGTGCATTCAAACTCAAGTCTGAAGGTGAGCATGGATTTCTTATTTTTTGGTCTGACTACAATAAAACCTGCGCCCGCACCATCATTAGACTTTGATCCATTGAAATAGAGTGTCCAAAAAAAATTATCTACAACATTATATACAAAATAATCTACAGTATTTATACATCTAGATGAATATGTCTATGAAAATTTTTCAATTTGAGATCAAACATATTCAGAAGGATGAGGAGAAATTGGGGCAAGAAAATTACCAAAGAAATATTTTGTAGAATAATTACCAAGGATATTGTTCATGAAGGCAATAGATTCATTTTATTCATCAAGACCAATCATTATATACTTCATTTGTTTTTCTCTGTCAATCCTAATATAATTTGGGTTTTAGTCATAGGGTAGCCAGAGATGAGAAAAATCGGTAGCGAAATAACCATTCAATGTTTGAGAATAGTCTCTACATAGTATAAGACCATATAATTCTAGAATATCTACAACTAGAATATAAATTATTTTGAAAACATTGGGATTAGATGACAATCTAATGAAAAATTCATTCATTCTCCTAAAACCTTGACCTTTGTTCTGTCTAGTTGAGCTACTTGAGTGGCATATTTATGAGGCTTCACATTCAAATTTAAGGAGACATAATAGGGAATAATGTTTGATGAAGTAATTGAATCAACTATACAATTATAAACATTCTTATTAAATACTTCAAAGGTTAAGAGAAATGATGTGTGTGTGAATTTGACCTATCTCCAATTAGAATAGAAAATGTTGGATCAATATTGTTTGAAGATGAAGTAGGAGGCTTAGATTTTTCCTTACTTTAAGGAGCCTTATTTGCAACAATATTTGAAAGCAATGAAGAAGTTGGAACTGCATTCAAATCATTTAATAATAATTTATGTTGTTTTTTTATTTTACAAAATTCATAGAGTGATATATTCGCTATAGTTTTCTTCACGTATTCAACAATGTTGTATTTGATGCTATCGGATACAATCAAAGTTTTGGATGAAGGTGAAGTTAACGAAGATACTTTAGGATTACTATATGAAGAACCAGTAGTTTGATTATAATTTTTCTTAGATGTACCTTTTTTAGTGGAAGAATCACTTCCAACCCTTTGGCTTTTTAGGGTGCATCTATAGGTCCCTTGATTCTCATTGTAATAGGGAGAGTTTCCTCCTCTTGTTAGTCTAAGGTGGGTAGAATAAAATATTAAATTCCATGTGCCTCAACTATTTATTCTTATTCAGTTTCTTCTTCGGTTTATTCTTCAACAAAGTGTACTTCTTCTTCTTCTTACCCTTCATCATCTTCATCGGCAGGTGATATACGTGAAGGTGGCTGAGCAGGGGGTGCAACCTGTTGATTCTTTCTTAAAGGCCTAAAGGATGATTTTGAAGAATAACTTTTGGCTATTTTTTTCTTTAACTCAACCATTTCATTTGACATTTTCTTAAGAACCTTTTGCAGTCCTTCTATGTCATATGGATCTTTAGAGTTTTGATTCTTTGGTTCATATTTAAATGAAACTTTATTTATAGGCTTCCTTTCTTCAGCAAAAAATTTCTTCTCTAATTCCAAAATTAAATTTTCAATGGCCATAGCTTCTTTCATGTTATCAATGAGTGCTTGTTTTTGTGCTTTTTCGACAAACACGGTTATAGAAGAAGGAAGAGCACTAATATACTAGCCAACTTGTACTTATTCACCTGGAATGGATGTAGCTAGGATTTTATTTAAAAGTTTATAAAATATGGAGTTTAAATATTTAATTTTTTCATTAGGTCCAACTTTGAGATTACATAAACCATTAATTAAAGTAGTCAGCTTTTTTGTCTTCTCCAAATTTCTTAAGGAATTTTTCTTCAAAGGTATCTCAATTATTTATTGAACTTACAAGAAAAGAAAACTACCATCACCCAACTGATCCTTAAAATGTATAATGGAAGAGCCTACAGATGAAATCTGCCTCAGAGACACTATTGAGATTAATGGCCAACATGAAATTATGGAGCTGTTCTTCCACTATAATACCATTATCTAGGTTGTAGTTTGGTAACCATATCTATGGATGTTTGGGAAGAGGGTGAAAAGGGGATACCGTATTTACAACTCGAGGGGAATTCCAAGGTCTATTTCCATTTTGGAGATTATAATAAGACCTTTGGTGGAGGATCTAGCAACATATGTAGAATAAATAATAGTATATAAGGGTGGGGGGATAGATGAGGATGAGGATGGAGAGTTGTAAGTTGTAATCGATGGAAGAAAAAGGAGGAGTTGGGATTAAGGGAAATTATAATGGTTGAGAAGGGATTAATGGAATGGCAGGATAAAAAGGAGGAGAGGATGTTATATTCTCACTAGCAGTAGAATCAGTGCCAGAGGTGATATTTTTATTACGATGGGTTTTCAAAGGAAATTGAAATGCCATTATTCCTAATTTTTTTCTTTGTTCTCTAGTCACAACTTGAGAATATTTTAAATAATATGTGATACTACCTTCGGAAAATAAAGTTCATCGGTCTACTCTCCAGAAATTGAGAACCATTCAAGTTATGAATAATTGTTTGAGTCTCAGGAGGCTCAATTGATTGAACAAGAAGATGAGTATTTATTAAGGCTCCCTGGAAGATCTTCTTAAAATTCTAGGAGATTTATTGGAAGGTTCCACAACTTCATATGTATGAGGTGAAGATTTAGAATGGTATCTAGAAGTTGAAGGAGATATTTATGGACGAGATTGACTCTTGTGATGGCTTATTGATTTAATATGTGACATTTTTTCAATTCATAGTATGACGACCCTCCTTCTAGTGCCAAAAATGTTGATGGCCAGAACTGACAGCATCAACATTTGGGAATCCAGCCAGTCAAATCCCCAAATCAATTCATTTTTCATTTGGGATGGTGGTTTCAATTGATATTATAGGTCTCGTTGCCCCTAAAAATGAATTATGCACAGAGATGGAATGGGTGGCAATGATAACTGATAAAATAATAACTGTTAAATTAATATAAAAACTAATATAAACTTAAATAAATCTAATCTATTTACTTTAACTCAGTATATCAAATCATATGTGTTAAAAAAATAATGTTATTTTATGACAATAAATATTCTAACAAATCAACATTATTTATATCGATTAAAGAAATTTTTTTATTAAATAGTTAATGAAAGTAATGTTAAGCTCATCACATATGAAAAAAACTTGCATTGTTCACTGTATTTTATATAAATCAATTTCCACACATCAATAGTGATTATGTTTGAATTAATAGGAATAGTATACATGAACAATGCATTAAGTACTAAAATAATTCCCTTTAAAAGTAGAAATCAAAAAAAGATGATAGAAGTACCTGATCTGTTGAAAATTTGTTCATACCAGAATTAAAAATGGTTCAAATAATATTAAATTAAAACTCAAGTAAAAATGTGCAACCAAAGTTTTTTCTTTTTTTCCCAAAATAAGAATCCCTTGCAATTACTTAGAGAGGGATATTTATGGTTTTTTTTTTTAAATAAAGAAGTGAAACTAATCCCCATAAATACGCTTAACTAAAATACAACAAAGACATCATAAAAATTAAATGGTCAAAACAACCATAAATTAGTTGAAGTTGAACCAATAATTTGTTGCCATTGTCTTTGAATTTCTAGAAGTTGTGACAACTCTAGAAGAGATCAAGCCTTAATGTGCACCTGGTAGCTAAAGTTGAATGCCTTCAAAGGTGGTATAATTTGAATGAATGAATTAGTAAGTGATTTCATTACTTGCCAATGGCTATGAGGCCCTATCAATAAATTCCAATTAAGTTCAATATTGACCTTAGTTAATTGGTCAATTCTATTAAGAAACTTAGATATTTCCTCAAGCCAGTTATTTTGTAATCTATCCAAAAATGGAAATGAGCCCATTATATGGATAGATATAAAATTTTATTCAAGTAATTAATCAGTATTGGATTCCACTATGCAATTTGAAAACTTATGTGCATCATTGATTAAATTTTTCACCAAAAAAAAATTAGCTTTCCAGATTTTGAAGATAATGGATTTATGCATTTCATCAACTTTGGAAAAATCATATTTCTTTCCATATGAATTGTGTTTCCATTTCATTAGCTTGATCATGGTACATTGTTCTCATCATAGTGAGATTCCATGTCAACTAGCTTATATGTTAATGTGTCTCCCATCTTACATTGTATTTGAATCAAGTTCAAATTTTCAAAGAAAATTTGTTGTTGCTTCTGGAGAAGAGTATTAAACTCATAGGCCCCTTGTTTGAATTTGACTAGATGAGGGATCTCGACATGTATTTTCTCATAATTATGTTATCAATCCTTGAATTACCCATATTTTAAATTTATTTCTTTTTCATGTTGAATTTGAAGTGCATCAAACTACATGTGTATTTCTGCTAATGTGATTTCCTTCTGATTCAACTTAGATTGCCACTGTGCTCTCAATAGTTCCTTTTCTTTTAGAAATACATATTCATTGGTGGTTATTCTCTCATATTTCTCTTTCAGCAATTCCTATAGCTCTATTTCCTTTTCCATAGTTGTAGAGGCATTGGCACCTGTAAATTGAGTCAATTTTCCAAGTCCATCAACAGGGGTAACAGAGGATCCTTTCCAAAGGACCTCAAGAGAAGAAACTTGAGAGGATTTTCCTCAGACTAGATCTTGGGATTGATCCAATATTATTTATTTATTTCTCGCCTCTATTAACCACATATTTATGCATTAGATTTTATAAAATATCCATAAGAGGAATTTCCTCAATTTTGAGGAAGATTTTAGAGGTGGGATTGGCAAGAATAATACATCAGGATGAGTTTCCACTAGTGTCTTCTCAGAATCTGTAATATCCGGTAGAGTATTTTCCATAGCACCAGGATTACTCTGTGTACTTTTTTGTTGAGAAGTAGCTTATCCTCCTAAGATCACATTTTCATGTACCCCTTGATTAATTTGTTTAATAATTTGGTCAAACTACTGCCATACCTTTTCCCACTTTGGGTCTTTTGTTTAAAGTTTTCCTTTAGGATTTGAAGTTTTTTTTTTTTTTTTTTTTTTTTTTTTTTAGTGGCTGAGTGGAAACCACTTGTTGTGTAGAAGCACACTCTTTAGAGAGGAAATTGTTAGGATATTCCAAAACATAGTAAATAGTTAAGTATAACTTGGTCTAGTGTAAATTTAGGTAAAATATGTTTCTTTAACATGCACTTTTTTAACGTATAATCTGGCAGTCATGATATGTAGTGATCCGACAGTTCATTCTCTCCTCGGTATAACAAACACTTGTTCTATGGCTTAACGCCCGATTGGTCCATGATGTCTATTTAATAATCATAGAGGGTCATTTGTCCGGTGACCGTTTATGAGAGAAGCTTATGTAAATTTATTTCTTTATATTAATAAATTTCCTGAAGTGGCCACGTTGGCTCAAGTCATGGACTATTTCTCTCTTCGAGGGTTTTAACCACATCAAATATTGGTGGACTGATATGTGACCTATTTGTGAGTGGTGAACTTTGGTGTTTGATATAAGGAACTTACCCTGTAAATTCCTATATGGTATCATAGATTTTTGAAGGCTACATCCATTGTTGATCCAAATCTGAAGCCAGTTTGATTACATGCGACTGTCGTTTTCCAAATATATTGTTTCTGACCACTTTCGGGTCAGGAGAGTTCCTTTGTTGTGTATATAGCTTTTTTTCTAGTGAGGAACACATTTCATTTCATGCAAAAAGGTTTATGGTTGCCTTAGTTATGTCATTTTAGGTCTGGAGGTATAAATATTTTTTTTTTTTTTTGCAGCTATTTATTTATCCCTCTATTTATTTTGGTCTATAATTATTTTTTTTATTTCTAGATCTATACCCCCTTCTATGTATATGCTATTTTCCTTGTGCTCTGTGCAATCTAGAAAACCAAAAATAGAAAGATGAGATTTATCTCCTACATATGCTCTTTCCCCATGACTTTGTACAATCTCAAGAAATCAGAAAGAGTGAGAAAAATATTTAGTTTCCAGGTGGATTAACTAGAAATATAATATTCTGTCCCAAGGCCTGTATATTTTTTTTTTGGTTGTGTGGTTTTTTTTTGGTTGTAAAAACACGCACGTCAAAGAGAAAAAAAAATACCTTCCTCCTTTCCAACAATTACTAAACCTTTTAGCTAGGCCACTTGGTGTAAAGTTACTTTATGAGAATAGAGGATTTGGTTCAAGTATTTTTGTCAAGTTACTTTTTCTAAAAAGATTTTTGTCAAGTTACTTTTTCAAAAAAATATTTTTTTTCAAATTTCTTTCTCTAAAATGTTTTTTTTGCCAAGTTATTTAAAAAAACAAAACACATGTAACTTATGTTTTAAAGTTAGTTGATGTAATAGTGTTGCTCACCCATTGTAAAAAGTGAGTCACTTACATTCTAAAGTCACTTTATCTTTTATTTAAGTTATAGTCTGTTACCACCCTAGTAATTTCTAAATATTTTGGGCTTTTGATTTTTAGTTTTAAGAAAACTAGGGGTAACCACAGACCTACTTTGGAAATCTAGGATCTAGCCTTCCTAAATTTCAGAGAGGGCTCTCTCTTTATGATTTAATTTTGTTTTTGTTTAATGTTTTAGGCTAGTTATGATAGTTCAATTTGGTTTTGGTTTTGAAATGTTTGGTATACAATAATATTAATTGAAGACAAATTAAAGAGGGATCTACTAGTCCATTAGGCTATGGAATCAAAGTCTAGCAAGCAGTACTAGAAGGCAAAGGCTGAAAGGATGCTAATGTATTCAGGGCAAGGTAGATAATCCTTAGAGATTTGGATAGATTGTTTTGATGAAATGACTTGCTTCGGGATAAAGGGCAATGAAGAATCCTTTGATCCAGAAAAAGAGGAAGGAGGCAGGTGTCAAATGGGACTAGGAGCAATTAATAATTCCTAAATCCAGAAATCAACAGAAAACATTTAAATGATTAAGTAGTTAAGACAGGGATTTCTAACACTAGTCCTGAAGTAATACTCCAAATTAATCATTAATATTGAACAACATATATGAAATGTATGTAACTCAGAAAAGAAACAATAACAAGACAGATGCACTTTACTCTTCAAATTATCACATGAATCCTGAATTATGAAGTCCAATTGGCAATTGTCTAGACTTCTGCTTTGAAATCAACACATAAAAGCCTCCAATGTACCAGCAAAATGTCTATAATTTTCTTAGCAATTTTATTACACACTAAACATTTCATAAACTAAAGTATGTATACAAATGTTTATTACAAATATCCTAGAGAGATCTAGGAATAACTCTAGGAAATAAAAAATATCTTTACACATTAAGAGGGACAATTGCTTAAGAACTTAGCAAGTTGTCCTCTTATCTAGAAAATATAGAGGTATATTATCTAAAAAAAATTGTTTGTTTGAGTAGTTGTCCATGTTTGCTAGAATTTTGAAAATATCTTTGGAAGATGTCTTCACTGATACTCTTTCCACTTATAATATTTGACCCTATATTTCATCTATGATACTCTTTCAGGTTGCTTATTTACCTTTTCACTGCTGTAAAAAAGGAAATTACATCAGTCAAATCAGCTAGCTGTTGTTTTCATTTTTTCGTACACTTTAACTCTGGCCTTTCACCCTGATACTTTGACATTCAACTACTGTAAAAAAAAATTCTTAGCAGTAAAAAATTCAAAATCAAGTACTGTGTTATTTTTTTCTTCTCAAAATGATTTCTTCATCTGCATTGTCTTCCACTGTTTTCTTTGTTACTGCTATGATAAATCTGTGAAGGTCTACCATTGTTCAGCATCTAGAATCTTCATACTTTTTCAATTTTTTGTAGTTCTCATCCGCCTCAGTGTACTTAGAAAAATTTGGTTTAATTACAAATAAATCCTTGATTTCATTCTGAAGGAATAATAAATCTTCAATGTATTAAAGAACCACTTTCCCTGTTGGATATCCCTGTGGCAACTATATTGGCTTAAGGGGTCCTGACCTAGGTTTGGTGTGCAAGGTTTGCCAACAAACCCCTACACTACTGGCCCTTTCGGCAGTGACCTGCTTGCACAGGTCACAGTCTCACCTGAAGTAGTATGGGTGGGTGCTGGAACCAGGTTTCCACACCCTGAGAAAGGAAGGGTAAGGCAACCAAGGTTGTGCTCTATTCAGATTACCTCGTCTTTGTGCAGGGCTAAATATGTATCCAATTTCATCCACGTGCACTAGATCTATAATTATATGCTTCTCATAACATCAACACAACAGTACATAACCCGAACAGAACAGATCTAGATCTACTTCAATACACAGACGTTTGCAGCAAGATATAACCAGATAAGAATAGATCCAATCCTTCAATATACATACCTTCGCAGTATAAAAACAGAAAATGCATAACACAGTAATTACCAACAATCCATTCAATAGTACTCACAAATTCAGATCTAATAATCTAGCATATTCATTCATTCATCACCCTTACAATTCCCTTCCCAACTTGAGCACACAGCAGCAGGGTCCGTACACAGCTAGACTAGGATCTCCGCACACACAGCCAGGAGGAGTCCATTCCCCAAAACCCAAACCGTTCGCTTACACAATAAAGCGCATCAATAGCTCATCAAATCCTACCTCTTACTATCTGAAAAGCCTCTCTATTTATAACAATCTAGCTTTAACATTCCTATGGTCTGCAACCCATGGTTTTCAGATCCCTAGTTTACCCTCTAACCCCATTACAATGCTTTCGGGGCTTTGACCCACCCCAAAACCCCAGCACTATACTAAATATAACAAAAATAACCAAAATGGACAAGTTTTGTAGCTTTTTAGGGAACCTCGTTCCAACAGTCCCCCAACACAATATTGTGACTCATCCCGAGTCACAAAACTGCTGCGACCTCATGATTCGTAGCTCGACATAGTTTGAGTCGACCTCCATTGACAAAACTAGGGAGGGGGTCACCGCGCAGGGTAGCTAATCGAACCGCTCCGCCATTTGTAACCTGCTGAATTATGTAGGGACCAAGCCAATGCTGCCGGAATTTTCCAGGATGTTTTACAAATGGGTTGTCATATAACAAGACAAGATCACCTGTGACAAATGTCTTCTGGTGAATGTGGCAATCATGCCAGGCTTTATCTCTAGCTTTTTGTACCTACTGTTGAAACTAAGCAATAAACCGATCTTCTTCCAATGCTACCAGTTGCGCCAGGCATTCTTTAATGATATCGGAGTCTACCATATTGGTGAATGCTGCAATGCATAGGCTAGGAACAACGTATTATATGGGCATGATGGCCTCCTGGCCATAGACCATTCAGAAAGGTGTCCTACTGGTTAGCTTTTTGCAGGTCATTCAATAAACCCATAGGACCGAGGGGATGCGAATATCCCAGTCACTACAATCAGCATTACAAACCTTTGTTAATGCATGTTCCAAAATTTTGTTAAAAGCTTCCACCGTCCCATTGGCTTGAGGATGGTATGGTGTACTCTTGGCATGGTGGATCCATAACTCATCATTCAAAGCTTGAATCGTTTGGTTAATGAAATGGGTACCTCTGTCGCTCATTAGGATTTTTAGGCAGCCAAACCTGGTCAAAATCTGCTCAAAGATGAAGTGCACAGCAATGTCAGCGGTACAATCCTTTACAGCCTATGCCTTAGCCCATCGTGTGACATAGTCAGTGGCAGTAATAATGTAGTGCATGCCGGTTTTCTTGCCTAGTGGATTAATGGGTCCTATAAAGTCAATGGCCCATTTATCGAAAGCCTGTAGGGCCATTTGAGGCTATAACGACATATCATCACGTCGTGAGGGGCGGCCAGTTCGTTGGTAGGGATCACACGTTCTACAATAGGTGTAAGAATCCTGATGCAAGGTAGGCCACCACAAGCCAGCCCTCAAAATATTTTGCGTTGTAGCCCTGCCTGCGTAGTGGCCGCCAGCGACTCCCTCATGGGCCTCTGCGAGGACTGCGGGTCGTTCATGTTCTAATACATATATGCAGAGTATTTCATCGGTGTTTAGCTTGTATAGCTACCCTACGATGATAGTAAAGTCTGCCGCTCAGGTAAATAACTCCTTTTTTTGTTGCACCGAATATGCAGCAGGGGCCATACCTGTAGTAAGGAACTCAAGGATATCAACAAAGTGGCTATCCACCATTTTAATGGTAAACAGCTACGCATCAGGTAGGCCTTCATCCAAGT
The DNA here is from genome assembly GCA_034641835.2 of Pinus albicaulis. NCBI lineage: Eukaryota > Viridiplantae > Streptophyta > Pinopsida > Pinales > Pinaceae > Pinus > Pinus albicaulis. The sequence goes on along the minus strand of CM076574.1, from coordinate 1,346,957,275 downwards.
TAGTGGGTTCTTCCCCTGTATCAATATGAGACAGATGATCTGGGATTGCATTCAACCTTTGAGGCTTCATGATGATCTCAAAATCATATTCTTGAAACAACAATAATTAGTAGCAAATCTTCACCCCCCAACACAGGCTTGTTGACCAGGTATTTCAAAGCCGAATGGTCTGTAAGCAACTTAAAGTCTCCCCCTAGTAGATAGTGGTGAAATTTTTGTAGCACATACACCATATCCAGTCCTTCGCGTTCAGTGGTAGAGTAATTATGTTTGGTGCCTAAGATTTTTCGACTAGCAAAGGAAACTGGATGATAAATATCCCCTTTGCCAGGCTGTGTAAGGACTGCACCCAAGGCAATACCTTACGCATCAACATGTACATGGAATTATTTCGACCAGTCAGGGAATATCAATATGGGCACATAAATAATCTTCTCCTTGAGCATTTCGAAGCTCTTCTGACATTCATCATTCCAAAATAAAGAGACATCTTTCTTTAGCAGTTGTTCCATGGGTGTTGTGATCAGGGCGTATCCTTGAATGAATTTTCTGTAATAACCTGTGTGACTAAAAAAGGAGCGCAACTGTTTCTCCGTTGTAGGGGCTACCAGATTGATAATTACAGCTATCTTCACAGGATCAACCATTAGACCCTATCGACAGACGATATGACCCAGCAAGATTCTGAACGATACGCAGAAGATGCACTTCTTGACATTCAGGGAGATCTAGTTCTTTCGACATGCCTCCAACATTAATCGTAGGTTTGAGACATGATATTTTACTAGGCCAAACACCATCCAGTCATCGAAGTAAACATCCAGAAAACTATGGATAAATTCTTTGAATATAGCCGCTACGACCCTTGAAAAGATAGCAGGTGCATTCTTAAGACCGAAGGGCATGACCGTGTACTGGAAGGAGCCCCATTCGGTGGAAAAGGTGGTATTACTGCAATCCTTTGGTGCAATTATGATCTGATGGTATCTCAAGAATCCATTTGTGAAGGAATAGGCCTCCTGGCCACCCACGCTATCCAAGATTTCATCGGAGAAGGGAGTAGGGAAGGGGTCGTGAACATAGGCATCGTTTAGTTTTCGGAGGTCCACACAAATACTTATTTCTCCTTTTGTATTTTCTCCTGAACGACCATCGGGCTGATCCAATCTGACTGTTCGAATGGTTCAATGATACCTTCGGCCAACATTTTGTCCAGCTCTTCTTTGACCTTTTGTTTATACTTAGGATTCAACCGATAGGGCTACTGCTTGATGGGTCGTGCCTTCGGCTTTAGGGTGATGTGCATAATGCCGAGGTATCCTATAATTCCCTTGAGCTCAGAAAAATTTGTAGGGAATAAGTCCTGGTACTCTGTGAGTAGCTCGACGACCTTGCCCACAGTGCCCTCGTCCTAATAGTCTCCAATGTTCACCAGTTTAGGGTGTTCGTATGTCCCAATATTAACTTCGTGTAGCCTGAGAGGTTACATTACATCGATATTTAAGAGAGATGGTCTGATAACGGTACGTTCCCCTTCAGATTTTGGAATAGAGAGATTTCGCGGGTTATCCTTCTCTTCGTTAATCGCCAAGCTCTGATAGTTGACTATGTCTTGCATCTGGGCCTCCCATGTGAGAACGGCTGGTGGGGTGTGAGGGTGAGGTTCTTAAAGATGAATGCATCATTGTCTTGTAGGGATTCATCAAGCATTTTTTTCCCCCAATGAGTCTGAATGTCCTAAGGAAGTCCTCTTTTAATAGTTCCCAATGGCGGATCCGCTAATGTAATTTGGCATCTAAGTACCAAGTAGTGGGGATGGGGCCCAGGGCATGTATAAACAGAAGGATCCAGTCGTCTGGGGTTCGGTCGGCCCACTTGGTTGTCCATATACGTAGATGTGCACAGGGATCTCCGGGCCCCAGGAATACCTTTGTGCGCACATCAGCAGGGGGTGTAAATCGCAACACCATCCTATCCCGACACATCCCCCAGTCTGGGAATGCTTTCTTGTGGGTATCCCATCATCGAGCAGGTGTGCCCCGTAGCGCGATATTGAGCACCCAAAGTCATTTATCCTTGGGTACCCTAGCTTCTAAAGTTCTGATGAAGTCCTGGACAGTACTAGACCCATCAAAGTGGGGAAGGTCCCTTACCTCCAAAGTGATGCAGTAGAGCATCCTTACGATCCGAGGGCACCGTAGGGTTGAAACATCATGTATCCGATTCTGCCACTTCTCAAGTTCCTCATCTAGATCAGAAAAGTACTCCCTACTCTCTCCCAGTTGAGTACTTCACTTGTTGCAGGACTGTCCTGGTCCCCGTCCCGCGCTGTCACCGTGTAGATGTGATCGAGCTCCTCATCTTTATATGCTGGTTTGGTATACCATGCACCCTCAGCGAGATCTAGCGATACTATTACACGTGTTCCATTCTTCTCAAACACCATGCTGTATTTATTTAGATTAATGATACCTCCTATGTCGATAGCCCAGTCTCTCCCCAGGAGTGCAGGGTAGGGGTTCGTATATTCCACAATTTCTATGACCTCAAAGTCAGCCAGGACCTTTACTCCTACGATATCAACCGTAACCCTTGGAAACTGTCCCAAAGGGATGATATTTTTTTTATTCACCATTCGCAGTCGGGTGGTGGACCAGTCTAATTTAGGTTCTCCCATGTGTTTCCAGGTTTGTTTTAGTAAGACATTCGCCTCAGATCCAAGATCAAGAATAACCTGATCTATCTCATAGTCCCCAATATGCACAGTCAAGTGCATCTCTCCTCCGATGTGCCTTTTATAGCTGTATAATTTGTGTACTTCCTTAACCTTAGTCATCATGCTAGGCTGGGCTGTGCAGTCCTGTAGTAATACTTGAAGACTTTCTTCCACCTGTGAGCTGTGTAGGAGCTTCAAGCATGTCCTCAAAAAGGTTTTGACTTCTTCTTCTGGCAGCTGCGCAGGGGCCCCCAGTGATTCTTGCTTCCTTGGGGCTGGTTCCTTCCGAGCAGCAAGCTCCTCTCTTTCTTTCTAGGTGACCATGCTATGCGTTATGCTCCTTAGCTCCCTTTTTGCTTTCTGTATGTTTCGTGTGGGGGTAGACTGTTTGTCCTAAATCTTTGTTAGAAGAATCGAACAATATTCGATTTCATGGTCCAACTATCGGTAGCATTTATAGGTCTGTCTCGTGGGATTTGAGCAATCCTGAGCGAAGTTCCCTACCTCTCCACAGTTGTAGCAGATTAGTTGGCCCCGTCCTCGTCCCGCGCTTCCTCCTCGCCCTCCCCTACCCCATGCAGGGGAACCACCAAAGCTCACGGGGGATCTCAAAGAGGCAGGATCATATTGTATCCTATAGAGGGTTCCCCAATCTACCATTAAGTCATACGTGTGGAAATTCTGCTCATCATGTCCCATAGATCGGTAGAACCTACACCATTATTGTTTTAATTCACCTCTACTTATCCGCGGACACTGGGTCGTATCATGCAGTCCCGCTACCCGGCAATCCTCCTACCAAAGGTCCGTGGTGGCTCCCTTCCCTTGCTCCATCCGTAAGCTCTATATTTCCATGTGCATGGCCCCGAGCTGCTTCTAAATTTGTTGTACGCCTTCCCTTGTGTCATCCTTAGGTGCCACTTCAAGTTTCATGGTAGCTTCCAAGGATTTTGCTTGTGATTCAAAAGTTTGATGGCCCATGGGCGTATGTAAGTGAGGTAGGAGAATAGCGATAAACCATTTTGTGTTCTGTTTTTCATCGTACTTGAACTTTCCTTCCCGGATGGCTTTCTTTAGCCGCTAATCAGCCTCCCAGACCGACTCAGATGCCCCCTGTTTGAAGTCTTTTACTTCCAATACTAGTTGGAAATAGGATTTTGGTTTCTGGAATTGTTGTTTTAGGGAATCCTTAATATTTTGAAGTGTTGCACTCCCATTTTGAGATATGTACTGCATATACCAATCCAGCGCCCTTTCCTCAAAAGCCAAGGATAGCTACGCCCTTTTTATAGTATCACTTACCACCCCTTGCGCCGTCCATACCGACTCGGCCATGAACTAGAATCGTTCTAGGTCCTCATCGACTGCTCCCTTAAAGGTGGGTAATTTTAAGTGTGCTGCCATGGGCTCCTCCGGTTTATCTTCTAGAGGCCCTAGTGTCGGGGCAGCAGGTGGATTTAGTGTAGGTCTCGGTAGTCTATAGGCAGGGAAATCTTCCTCTCGCCTGTTCCGATAGTTCTCACAGTTCTGCACTATTCCTTGGCTTGTTCAACCCTACGCTAGATCGTTGATGCTGCTACCCGATCTCGTTCTCAAATCTCTTCCAGTCCTAGCAATAGAACCATTTGTTGGCTTAAGGGGTCCTGACCCAGGTTCGGTGTGGAAGGTTTTCCAACAAACCCCTACACTACTGGCCCTTTCGGTAGTGACCTACTTGCGCAGGTCACAGTCTCACCCGAAGTAGTATGGGTGGGTGATGGAACCAGGTTTCCGCACACTAGGAAAGGAAGGGTAAGGCAAGCAGGGCTACGCTCTATTCAAATTACCTCGTCTCTGTGCAGGGCTAAATATGTATCCAATTGCATCCACGTGCACTAGATCTATAATTATATGCTTCTCATAACATCAACATAATAGTACATAACTCGAACAGAATATATCTAGATCTACTTCAATACACAGACTTTCGCAGCAAGATATAACCAGAGCAGAATAGATCCAATCCTTCAATATACAGGCCTTCACAGTGCAAAGACTGAAAATGCATAACACAGTAATTACTAGCAATCCATTCAATAGTAGTCACAGATTCAGATCTAATAATCTAGCATATTCATTCATTCATCACCCTTACAATTCAATTCCCAACCTGCGCACACAGCAGCAGGGTCCACACATAGCTGGACTAAGATCTCCATGCACACAGCCAGTAGGAGTCCATTCCCAAAAACCCAAAAATAATGCTTACACAATAGATCACATCAATAGCTCATCAAATCCTACCTCTTACAATCTGAAATGCCTCTCTAATTATAATAATCTAGATTTAACATTCCTATGGTCTACAACCTATGGTTTTTGGATCCCTATTTTACCCTTTAACCCCATTACAATGTTTTAGGGGCTTTGACCCACCCCAAAATTCCAGCGCTATACTAAATATAACAAAAATAACCAAAATGGACTGGTTTCGTAGCTTGTTAGGGAACCCCCTCCCAACAAATTGCTTATTAATCTGTTCTTTGGCATGATCTCTGATCTTCTTATCATATTATTTCTGGTCCATTAACTTGTCATTGAATACATGTATGTCTGAAATGCTTGCTTGCCTTAGCATAGTATACTTTGCTCAAAACTTGGTAATGGAAAAATTCATAACATCACATTTTTATTTCAAGTTATTCATCAAATTTTTCTTTGTCAATATCTTTTTGATTTGTAGTATGGCTTATGTCCTATCCTATATCTTCAATTACTCTAGCTCAGTCATGTTCTTACTATTTAAGAAGGTAATTAGCTTTAGTGCCTATGTTGGTTTGTCTGCTAATTCTTTTGTAGTCCTTTGTATTTCATTTTGAGCTGCTAGAAGGAGGTCCCTTTGTTCATATATTATCTGAATTGATGGCCATTGAAGATGTATGGCTTCAATAATGTTGTTCCATAGATGATTTCTTATGTAAGAAATCTTTGTGGTAAAAGTCAAATCCTTTTGAAGATTTTTGACTTGCTCTGCAAGTCTTTTGCCTTTTTGTTCATAATTATTGGCATTAATCAATGTTGCTTTATTTGATACCTCCATATTATGAATATTATTCTTCAAATTGTTAATTTCATGGGTTTTCAATGTCATTTCTTCCATTTCTTTAACAATTTTTCCTACATCATTTGACTGTTGCACCTGTGATGTTGAGGATTCAGTATTGGAAGTGGTAGCTGATTGCACTGACACTGTAGTTTCCAGTGGCTCTTTGGGTGCTAATTTTTCTCCCAATGTGGAAGGAATAACAGCTGTAATAATAGGAATAACTGTGGGAATGGTGGAAGCATTAGTTTCCTTCACATTTTCCTTTTCTTTCATCAGTAAATCCAATTGGCTTTACATATCCTTGATCTAGGTAGTAAGATTTATGATTAGTTGCATCATATATTCTTTCTCTTTCTGTTCCTGAAGTATTTCCTTGCTCTGTGGATGCTCACTTTGAGGAAGTTTTAATTTTTTCCTCAAATCATCAATGTCATCATTTTTCTTTTTGATTAATACTTTAGTAGCTTGTACATTAGATGGGTCCACTCCTATTTGTAGAATCAAGTCTTCTAAGGCTTTGATCCTTAGATCTTTTGCATATAAGGAGCCTTTATCAAGCTTCATCTGATCTTGCAAGTTAATGATAGTATTTTTCAAATTTTTTACACTCATGGCCTTTGTTACCACAGTGGAATATAACATCTCTAAGCTATGCTTGTGAATTTCTATCTGATCTAGCTCATGTGTCTTTTCAATATCTACTTCAAATTCCTTCTTTTTTTAATCAACCACTGTTTTAGGAGTTGAAGTAGTAAGCTGTAAATAGGACATGATCATTTTATTTGAAGAATAATCAAATGTTGAAAGCAATCTATCCTAATTTCCTGGCTTCTGCTTGAGGAATTGAGAATAAATGTCACTTTTAATTTCCTCATTTCTTTGTTTAATCTATTTATATATGTCCTTAATATCCAAATCCTTTTCTTCTGCTATTTGAGAAGAAGAAGTTTCCATATTCACTTGTTGTTCAATCACTTGGGTCTCTTTTCCTTTGGAAGCTTCTTGTTCTCTTTCAATTTTTGTCAAAGTTTCCTTTATTATTGTAGTTGCTTCATCATTACTGACCTCTGGTTCATATTCCACTTCAATGAGTTTTTCTTTGCCTATGGAACCACATCTTAGCCTTTTATTGTAGATGAGTTTAAATTCTGTATCTGTAGTAGTTTCTACTGTATAGGCACCCTCCTCTCTACTCCTTTTGTTTGAAGTTTCTGGCTCTTTAGGAGTTACCACAGCAAGTGTGGTACCCACTTTTTCTATTGGTTCTGTATTTGCAGTCAAATCAACAAATGTATTTTCTTGTCATTCTTCCTAATTAGCATACTTTTCAATATCAGGTTTTGGCTCATGTATAAAAGGAGGTAATTTGCACTTATCTCTGATACTAATCAATAGACCTTGGGGGTCATAATTCCAAGGAAAACTCACTTGGAATTTCAATTCTGACAATTTTTTTTGTATCTCTTTCTCAGCATCCCTGTTATTCACTATAAAAGGTCCAATCTGATTTTTCAATTTAAACTGAGTCTTATTTTTGGATGCCATGAAATTGATGGCATCAACGTTCAAAACCTGCCTTAAATATTCTAGAGAAAAGACTCTGAGAGTCAAAAACTTAGGTAACTTATAGGGAAGCAAATTGGTTCCAAATATTCTTAATTCAGTATGCTTCTCATATAAGTACCAATCTCCCATTTTACACTGCTCTGATAGTTGTAATATTATTTTCATCTCTTCATTTATTCTGGGTTGTTTTGACTTATGAATTAAATTCGTTATTGGCCTGATAAATAAATCTGTGAAATCTATGAAGTTATATTCATTTCCTTCCTTTCTCAATAATGATGTCCAGAAAACAACTGATAGAGGCTGGCCCTCTACATTCATCTTCTCTAGTGCTATAGGAAAATGACCTGCTTGTGAAAATAAGAACAAATGGAATAAATAGGACGAATACCTAAATACCCCTTCAGTGGGTGGCTTTGTCAACTGGTGGTGTATAGAATCAGCAATAAATCTGAAAAAATCGAAGACCATAGCAGGAGGCTCACCAGGGGATAGAGTGGATAAAAATCCAAGGATAGATTCATCAGTAAACTCATCAGTAAAGTATCCTAATATGAAGGATAACATTGAAATGACATGTCTAGAAACCTCTAGGAACTTGGAAGTGGAATATGGAGGATTCAACTTTGGGATATCCACATGGCTGGGCAAGTTCTAGAAAATCATGAATCTTTTAGGGAAATCTAACCCTAAATATAATTGAGTCAATGCTTCAATGGATAATGGGACTATCCCAGGGTCAAATTGTAATTGCAGCATTTCATTGATTGACTCTGCAGTGATAGAAAAAAGGATTTCCCTATCATTATTCACAATGGATCTTTGGTCTGGGACATAATACTTTTGGCATAGTCTTATCAAGTCCTGACCAGGATGTGTCACTGGGACTATATATTTAGGTAAGTTTGTATCCCAGAGAGTCATTTCTTCTTTGTCTAAAAACTTCTCATGACACCAATTATGTACTTCTAATAGATTAAATTCTACTAGAGGATCTACAATTTTATAATCCAAGTCAACTAGAGGGATAATTTCTTCACTGGATACTGGAGGTTGAGGAGGATTTACATTCATAGTGAACTTAGCAGTGATAGTAGGAGTAGACTTCGGGACTTTTGCTGCATTAGTTTTAGGAGGTTTTGACCCTCCAGGCTTAATAGGCTTTGATCCTCCAACCTTAGGTGTGAATTGATTTTTTGTCATTTTGAATTAACTACAACAAGATTATACAATTTTCTATAGTTGGTTTTTCTTCAACAAAGGGTAATTGAGGAATTTTTATGGGCAAGGATGATAGAAATGGTCAATTTAGTGCTCAATTAGGGTTTTTTAGGACACAAGAAATAGTCTAAGATGAAAAATGCAGGTTTTCCGAATGATTGGGACTGAAAAAAGGGGTTTTAAGGTTTTCAATGGGTTTTTAAACCTCTTGAACTGTGGAATTGGTCTTTCAGGGGATCTGGACTGAGAATTTTAGCTTTAAAATGAGGTTCTCTACAAATGGAAATTTCTAGGAAAAAACTGCAAGGGTTTATGAAGCTTAGACGGTTTCCTGTGGATGAATTTGAATCAATGATGCAGAGGAATGGCTTCAATCATATTCAAAGAGTAGACAGCAGTTGAAATCAGGTTTGAAATGGGAACTCAAGGCTTTAAAATGCAGTGGGAGGTTCTCATAACAGCGAGAATGCGTGTAACAGTTGGGCGCGGTAGAAAACACATATAAAATAAATAAAAAAATATAACAAAGGTTTTATCGTTTGTTATAAATATTTAAAAAATGTTATAAATGTCAGTCAAATCGCAAGCAAGAGTGGTTTTTTTTTATGAACGCGGAAAACCATCGATGTTTTTCGCGCTGAGTTAGGGTGGTAAATGGTATTGCCTAAAATGAATGTGATCGTATCAGGAAATGACATGTCGCATGAGGTGGTAAGGAAGAAGCCACCCATTTTGTGCTCGTTTGGGCATTTAGTGGTCAATTATTTTAGGAGCGTGAAAATGTTTGTCAGCCATTGGATCTGGAAAGAGCAAGCAAATGGTCGGGATTCATTTGGAAGCTGTTAGCCAATGATAAATTATGTTATACCAATAAGTGGCTAATTTTGTTCTTCAAAACTTCAAGAGATAATTCCCCTTTGAAACTTATCATCTTTGAAGTTTTTATGAAGATAACTATCCTTGAGTTAATCTTCACTGTTGTTTCCTCATAGTCATAAAGTACATGTTGTTTTACCAAGAGAAAAATGCTTTAAAAGCCTCATTTTCCCTCATTTTCACTTCTCCACTTTCCCTCTCAATTTCATCCACAAACCCTTTCATTTACTTCTCATTCCCTTGAAATCCCCTTTAAAGCCTTGTAAAATCATTTTATAAGGTTTAAAACCCATTTTTACTCTTATCGGAACCTTCAGAAACCTCTGAAAAACCCTCATTTTAGCCTAAAAAACCTTAAATTTCCATAACGCCTTAAGCCCCTTTCAGCCTTAAGCCCCAACCCCTTTTTCCGCATATGACCTGTGCCAAGACCAGGCGCTAAGAACTTAATTACATCGCAAATTTTCATCAGAAAATACATTTTTTACTTGTTTTTATGGTCTTTGGCCTCCAACCGATGCAATCCGCGATTGATTCTCCACCGTTGATCTTCTCTATTGCGCCCAGATCTAATGGTCCATATTTCTTCCCATTCTGAACCCGCCCTTTCGCCTTTGTCTTCATGATTAAATCCGGACCGTCGATCTAGTTTTCAGATCGACAGTTCTCGTTCCATCACAAATCAGCAATCGTAGTTTTCCCCTTAACCCTTTTTCTTTTTCCTCCTCTGATGCCAATCCTGTGATTAAATCCCAGCCGTTGAATCCACAAGAACCAATGGCTCAGATTTAATCGCACTCCATTGCAAATCCTTCACCATCGCACCCGCTGATTAAATCTCCACCGTTGATCTATGAAATCAATCCAAAAGTCAGCGCTTAATCGCGCATCGCAAAAACAAAAGCCTTTGTATTTTGGCCCCTTTCCTTTTCTCCGATGCGATTTAATCCTGACCGTCCATTCTGCCAAATCCAACGGCCAGCGTTGCATCACATCCCACCCTTATTTTACATAAACGTCCACCATCCCGACCTCCAATTTAATCTCCGCCATTGATCTTTATCGTAATCCAATGGCTCTCGTTTAACCCGATGATCTCCTCATCCATATTCCCGGTCCCACCACCAATGCTCCCTTTTCCTCTCATTTTCGTTGCTTTCCTATGTATTTTTCCATTCAAAAAGTTTTACATTTTTACATTGGAAACCATGTTTATGCGCATAATTAGTTTTAACCTTGGGTTTTTTATGGTATTGTGCCTTTCTTCACGATGGGCCCCACATTCTTTTTACCCCGCAGCTTCTCATCCATCGTGCTCTACCCACTCCGTTGGATCTGGATCCTCCCATCCAATGCCCCAGAATCAATATCGTGTAATATTTGAACCTTTCCCACAATGCACAACTTTTACGTGATATAAGCGGTTTTGAAAAGACACGTGTTGAACGCAGACCTATATCACTTTTTTTGGGCCAAAATCTAAAATTGCCTCAGAGCTGCGCGAAAACCGCTGCTGGTTTTTCGCTATACTAGTCCTCCCTCCACAATGTAACTCTATATTAGATCCTAGCCATCGATATCTGAGATCGGACGGTCCCGATTTAACCTTACCACCAATTCATTTTCCCTCCATCATTCCTCCAAACGACCTCATTGAATGATCTCAACCGTAGATCTCCGTTCTTTGATCTAATCCAACGACCCTTATTAAATATCGTGCCCAAAATCCCATTTACACCTGGTTAGCTGCTCTACTGGGTTTTTTCTCCTTTTCTGCTGCATCCACTTTCTTCCTCTGCATCGCTCCGAAACGCTTCCACCAACCCTCCTAAGGAGTTTAAACCATGAATTCGCAAGATTTAAATAATGTTTGTATGTTTCTTTGCAGGTTTAATGAATTTAAAGTTGAAAACTCCAACAGTTGATTACATTGTTATTGGCAAGGGATGAAAATCCTTGCAACCTTTTGATACATATTAAAGGGTTTCAAAGGGATAATTAAACGTTTTTAGGGAATCGATAAGTCATGATTAATCAATTTTCTAAAGCAAAAACTCTAGTAAAGCCTCTGCGCACCTGCAAAACAGCAAAACACAGTCAGCATCAATTATGAAAGCGTATCAGTGTCAAAGACAAATATTATGGTTTAATCAAGTCTAAACACCAATCCGAATATAAATCACTATGTTTAGGAAACAGAGAATCAGATCCAGAACACCTCAGAGCCATATTAAAGGGGCTAATTGATTCTCCAGCTACTATATTGCCACCTTGCAGCTCTTTGCCTCAAAGGAATACCCAGATCAAATCTCAGTCCGAAACATTAAGGCCAACTACAGATAAATAGTTATTACAAGCAAAACAAATATCCCAACTGTCAGTAGAAGTTATTGAAAAGATAAGAAAGTGCCTTAAATTCAATCTTTTACCCATTGAGCCTTAAAAAGCATAAACAGAGTAAATGAAATAGAGTCGTAATTCGATGCATTCCTGCCTTATTCCTTGCATGGTTTTCAAGGCTAGGATTTGCATTTAGTGTAGAATTCATTTCAATTCAATCCTAAAACTCTTCCACCTCCTCATTTCTTCTATAAATACTTCTGAAGAAGATGAGATACAGGTGGATTTTTCACTAGTTGTAATACTGAAACTCTCTGAAATAATATAGTGTGTCTGAAGTTGAGGAAGAAATTGAAGTC